>LPNX010914379.1:0-13576 GCA_001517045.1 Pseudotsuga menziesii | reverse complement strand
GGCATCATTTTGTTGTGCAAATTAAACATTGTTCCCCACCATTTAGTCCCCACTGCCAAAAGGGACTTTACATATAAATTATGATGGAGCTACAAAGCACAATCCAAACAAGATCGGTTATCAATGTATATAATCTTAATACAAACACAAAACTATTCTTAGAAAAACTTGTAAAAATGTTTAAAAATTTTCCATACTTAAGAACTTGTAATAGTATTGAAGGTAGTTATTAAGTAGGTTCGAATCCAACCATGATTGATCATGCAAGTTTGTATAATCATGGAACTTGTAATAGTATTGAAGGCAGTTATTAAGTGGGATTGAATCCAACCATGATTGATCATGCAAGTTTGTATAATCATGGAACTTGTAATAGTATTGAAGGCAGTTATTAAGTAGGTTTGAATCCAACCATGATTGATCATGCAAGTTTGTATAATCATGGCTCACTAAGATTTATTTTTTGTATCAATTGTTCAAAGTAAATTCAAATATCCTTGATTGGAGTCATCCCTATTTTAAGTACTCTCGAAAATAGTTATTTGGTGTCATCTAAACCTATATCGTGGACTAGTGAAGAATAACATATATATGGAACTAGAGTAATACAAAATCTCAAGCAATGGTACTTGATGCCACTATTAGTATACTAATACATAGTAGAAGTTTGTGGAATTATAAGCGACTCCTAGCTTAACGACTACTAATGCATAGCGACTACTAGCTTTCCTTCTAGCATAAGAATTTCCTTCTAGCATAAGCACACATGCTTATGCTAGAAGAAAAGCTAGCACTCATTAGCTTTCCAGAAGAAAAACCTTGGGCATGGTGATTGGTGGTTTCTAGGTTATACCTTGGTCTTGTGCCATGTACTCTATTTTGAAATAAGCACATGGCACAAAATCAAGGAAAGCTAGTGACTCCTATCTTTCGTTCTAGCCTAAGCATTTCCTTGTAGCATAAGCACACATATTTATGCTAGAATGAAAGCTAGTAGTCGCTAGCTTTCTAATAGAGAAAACCTGGGCATGGTGATTGGTGGTTGCTATCTTATACCTTGAGCTTATGCCATGTGCTCTATTTTGAAAGAAACACATGGCACAAGATCAAAAAAAGCTAGCAACTGCTAGCTTTCTTTCTAACATAAGCATTTCCTTCTAGCATAAGCACACATGCTTATGCTAGAAGGAAAGTTATCAATCGCTAGCTTTCCAATAGAAAAACCCTAGCCATGGTGATTGGTGGTTGCTAACTTATACCGTAATCTTATGCCATGTCCTCTATTTTGAAATCAGTACATGGCACAAGATCAAGGAAAGATAGCGACTGCTCACTTTCCTTCTAACATAAGCATTTCCTTCTAGCATAAGAACACATGCTTATGCTAGAAGGAAAGCTAGTAGTCGCTAGCTTTCCAATAGAAAAACCTTGGGCATGGTGATTGGTGGTTGCTAGCTTATACCTAGAGCTTGTGTCATGTACTCTATTTTGAAATAAACACGTGGCACAGGATCAAGGAAAGCTAGAGACTGCTATCTTTCCTTCTAGAATATTTCCTTCTAGCATAAGCACACATGCTTATGTTATTGGAAAGCTAGCAATCGCTAGCTTTCCAATAAAAAAACCCTGGACATGGTGATTGGTGGTTGATAGGTTATACGTTGATCTTGTGCCATGTGCTCTATTTTGAAAGAACACGGAACAAGATCAAGGAAATCTAGCATAAGCATTTCCTTCTGGCATAACCACACATTCTTATGCTAGAAGGAAAGTTATCACTCACTAGCTTTCCAATAGAAAAACCCTAGCCATGGTGATTGGTGGTTGCTAGCTTATACCTTGAGCTTGTGCCATGTGCTCTATTTTGAAAGAAGCACATGGCACAAGATAAAGGAAAGCTAGCGACTGCTAGCTTTCTTTCTAGCATAAGCATTTCCTTCTAGCATAAGCACACATGTGCTTATGCTAGAAGGAAAGATAACAATTGCTACCTTTCTAATAGAAAAACTCTAGCCATGAAGGAAAGCTAGCAGTCATTAGCTTTCCAATTGATAACACTCTCCATGGTGATTGGTGGTTGCTAGCTTATACCTTCAGCTTGCGCCATGTGCTCTATTTTGAAATAAACGCATGGCACAAGATCAAGGAAAGCTAACGACTGCTAGCTTTCCTCCTAGCATAAGAATTTCCTTCTAGGATAATAACACATACTTATGCTAGAAGGAAAGCTAGCAGTCGCTAGCTTTCCAATAGAAAAATCCTATCCATGGTGATTGGTGGTTGCTAGATTATACTTTGAGCTTGTGCCATGTGCTCTATTTTGAAATAAGAACATGGAAATAGATCAAAGAAAGCTAGCGACTGCTAGCTTTCCATGTAGCATAAGAATTTCCTTCTATCATAAACACACATGCTTATGCAAGAAGGAAAGCTGACAGTCGCTAGCTTTCCAATACAAAAACCCTGTCCATGGTGATTGGTGGTTGTTAGCTTATACCTTGAGCTTGTGCCATGTACTCTATTTTTAACGAATGCTACCTTTTCTTCTAGCAAATGCATTTCCTTTTAGCATGACACACATGCTTATGTTAGAAAGAAAGCTAGCAGTCGCTAGCTTTCCAATAGAGAAACCCTGGGCATGGTGATTGGTGGTTGCTAGCTTATACTTTGAACTTGTATCATGTACTCTATTTTCAAATAAGCACATGGCACAAGATCAAGGAAAGCTAGCGACTGCTAGCTTTCCTTCTAGCATAAGTATTTCCTTCTAGGATAATAACACATACTTATGCTAGAAAGAAAGCTAGCAGTCGCTATCTTTCCAATAGAAAAATCTTGTCCATGGTGATTGGTGGTTGCTAGCTTATACCTTGAGCTTGTGCCATGTGCTCTATTTTGAAATAAACACATGACAAAAGATCAAGGAAATCCAACGACCGCTAGCTTTACTTGTAGCATAAGAAATTTTCTTCTAGCGACTGCACACATGCTTATGCTAGAAGGAAAGCTAGCAGTCGCTAGCTTTCCAATAGAAAAATAATAAGAATCTCTTTAAGTTCACATTTCCTAAAGATTCATCCTATCCCATAGAGACCATCATTTAACTTGTTAGATGAATAACTTTTGGACATTTCAATATGAGAGAATAAGTGTTTATAAATGACAAGCTTTAAAAACTCAGTGTCTTCTTCCACATTCACCTCATAATAAAACTTCCCATTACATAGAATAAGCACACATGCTTATGTTATTGGAAAGCTAGCAATCGCTAGCTTTCCATTAAAAAAACCCTGGGCATGGTGATTGGTGGTTGATAGGTTATACGTTGATCTTGTGCCATGTGCTCTATTTTGAAAGAAGAACACGGAACAAGATCAAGGAAAGCTAGCATAAGCATTTCTTTCTGGAATAACCACACATTATTATGCTAGAAGGAAAGTTATCAGTCGCTAGCTTTCCAATAGAAAAACCCTAGCCATGGTGATTGGTGGTTGCTAGCTTATACCTTGAGCTTGTGCCATGTGCTCTATTTTGAAAGAAGCACATGGCACAAGATAAAGGAAAGCTAGTGACTGCTAGCTTTCTTTCTAGCATAAGCATATCCTTCTAGCATAAGCACACATGTGCTTATGCTAGAAGGAAAGATAACAATTGCTAGCTTTCTAATAGAAAAACTCTAGCCATGAAGGAAAGCTAGCAGTCGTTAGTTTTCCAATTGATAACACTGTCCATGGTGATTGGTGGTTGCTAGCTTATACCTTCAGCTTGCGCCATGTGCTCTATTTTGAAATAAACACATGGCACAAGATCAAGGAAAGCTAGCGACTGCTAGCTTTCCTCCTAGCATAAGCATTTTCTTCTAGGATAGTAACACATACTTATGCTAGAAGGAAAGCTAGCAGTCGCTAGCTTTCCAATAGAAAAATCCTGTCCATGGTGATTGGTGGTTGCTAGATTATACTTTGAGCTTGTGCCATGTGCTCTATTTTGAAATAAGAACATGGAAACAGATCAAAGAAAGCTAGCGACTGCTAGCTTTCCTTGTAGCATAAGAATTTCCTTCTATCATAAACACACATGCTTATGCAAGAAGGAAAGCTAACAATCGCTAGCTTTCCAATACAAAAACCCTGTACATGGTGATTGGTGGTTGTTAGCTTATACCTTGAGCTTATGCCATGTACTCTATTTTTAACGAATGCTACCTTTCCTTCTAGTAAATGCATTTCCTTTTAGCATGACACACATGCTTATGTTAGAAGGAAAGCTAGCAGTCGCTAGCTTTCCAATAGAAAAACCCTGGGCATGGTGATTGGTGGTTGCTAACTTATACTTTGAACTTGTATCATGTACTCTATTTTCAAATAAGCACATGGCACAAGATCAAGGAAAGCTAGCGACTGCTAGCTTTCTTTATAGCATAAGCATTTCCTTCTAGGATAATAACACATACTTATGCTAGAAAGAAAGCTAGCAGTCGCTAGCTTTCGAATAGAAAAATCTTGTCCATGGTGATTGGTGGTTGTTAGCTTATACCTTGAGCTTGTGCCATGTGCTCTATTTTGAAATAAACACATGACAAAAGATCAAGGAAAGCCAGCGACTGCTAGCTTTACTTGTAGCATAAGAATTTTTCTTCTAGCGACTGCACACATGCTTATGCTACAAGGAAAGCTAGCAGTCGCTAGATTTCCAATAGAAAAATAATAAGAATCTCTTTAAGTTCACATTTCCTAAAGATTCATAATAGCCTATCCCATAGAGACCATCATTTAACTTGTTAGATAAATTAACTTTTGGACATGTCAACATGAGAGAATAAGTGTTTATAAATGACAAGCTTTAAAAACTTAGCGTCTTCTTCCACATTCACCTCATAATAAAAATTCCCATTACATAGAATGCCAATCTTTTCTCTTGTTACATGAGAATTATGTCCAAACACAATGTATAGTTCAATGCGCTTTGTGTCAGTGATTATTTTAGCACCCACCTGCATTTCATAGTTCAATACATCTTCCATCCTCTCAAATTCCTAGTGTATTTTCTCTATATCTAAAAAAATTGGAGTTCTCTTTTATGATGGTCTACCTCTATACCAAGCCAGTAAATGTTGCAAGTTTGTTGAATTGTAGCAACAAGGGAATGCAAATTGTAATTATTCTTTCCACGGAACCTCTTCAAGAGACAACTTGAAGTTTTTATGATATCATCTTTACATCTTACCATGGATTTGGCATTAATGTTATTTTCCCAGCACCATTTCTTCCTTCTGAATTTTCGTTTATCCTCCCACTTCTTGTAAACTAAGAGAAGAGTAAAAAGGTCTCCATCGAGATGGAAGAAACAAAGTTTTAAACAATCAGACTCTGATTTTTCTACCTATGTACCAACCTTAAAAAATATCCTTCTTGCAATTTCCATCAAAGCTCCAAGTACAAGGCCCTCCTTACATAAACCATGATAAAAATTGTCCAAAGTAATCGTTCCTAATTGAGGTTGGATAACCAACTTCACAAGTTTCAAACATAATTGAGTTAATTTCAGAACTTCCTGGCCACAAATCATTACACCTAA
The DNA here is from genome assembly GCA_001517045.1 of Pseudotsuga menziesii. Taxonomy (NCBI): domain Eukaryota; kingdom Viridiplantae; phylum Streptophyta; class Pinopsida; order Pinales; family Pinaceae; genus Pseudotsuga; species Pseudotsuga menziesii. The sequence continues at coordinate 7,999 of LPNX010914379.1, read as the reverse complement.
CTGCACTAAATATTTATCAGCCATACTAATTGTCTCTTGGCTTGAAGATTGAAAAAAATCCAAAGATTCAAGATCCTAAATGGGAGACAAGAAGGACATAAGATATTGAATAAGTGTACTTCTTTTCAAGTATGGGATTCGTTGGTCTGTATTCAAAGCCACGTTCAACTACATATCTTTCAAATCACTAGAAGAAGCCTATGGAATATTTAAAGTGCCCAAAATTTGCTTCATTTTTTCTTCAATTAACCAATCCCATTGAAACTTCAAGTCCATCGAGTAAGAGTCACAAATTCACTTCGTGTTGCGCACTATCACCATCAATACTTCACCTACGCAGCTTGAGACCTTCAAAATATTATCTTTACAAATGTCGAATTCTAAAGAACCTGAATCAATGATAAATTCCTTTATCCTACTGTTGGCCCAGGTGCTTAAATTTATTTCGTCCCAAGTTCCTACACGATTCTAGACTGATCCCAAAGGCGTTGATTGGTGTTGTTGATTTGATAAATCCTCCACCGAGAGTTTGCAGGGAGTGAAAAGTTGTGTTGCTTCAGTTGTGGTCATTACTAAACCTTGTTTTCCATAATTATTCATTTTTACATTGTAATGAGGAAAATACCTTGCAATGCCTAGAGTACCATCCATTGCTTGAGTCCACGTTGAATTCAAATATAGATTCTCATAACACTCTACTTCAACATATCCATATAATATTTTACTAGAGAAAACCGTTATGTTTTAGGTGCTAAATCACAGGATATTTCTGGGGGTGTGGCTGGAAGTTTGGCTTCTACCTTCACTCTTTCTCAACCACATGGATCCTCTACAAGCTGCTTTGAAGCAGTGGCCGTGATGTTTTCCACCTTCTCATCATAAAACATGAGCCATTGGTCACCTCTCTTCACTATAGAAATGTAATTCCCATCATTAACCGTGCATCCCACATGCACCACAACATCAAATGAAGAATACAAAAAATCATCTGCTTCTCCATCTCCACAATTGTTAATTAGCAGTATGTACTCCATGGGGAATGCAACATGATAAAACAACTTCTTGAATCCCTCCATTTCACCTTCATGTACTGTGTATTTGAAACCTTCTAGCTGGCAAGTGAGAACTTGAGGTACAGATTTGACCTTCAACTTCTTCTTGGCATCTTGCAAATGGCAGCAGTTGTCACACCAGCACTTGATTTTCCCACTCAGTTTCTCCACGGCACTGAAAGAACTGAGATAGCTCAACAAATAATAATGTTGTTGTACCTCCACACTTAGATACTCGTCTCTACATGTTACCCTCTCGCAATAGGAACATTGAGTTTCATTTGTGAAAATGCTCCAATTATCTAACCAATAGTAACATGTTCCACTGAAAGATCAAGATATCGTTAGTTTTGGCTGGGTAGAATACTAGAGTTATCAGAAAACAGAAAACTGTACAAATTGCGTAAAAAATGGTTGCCTTATTATGACCATGATTGCAGCAAAAATATAAGTGATCATTCGGGAACTAGTCAACTTCAGGTTCAACACTTCTGGGGTCTTTTCGCCATATCAGGGTTGGTATCAGCGATTGTGCTATTGTTTTACACGGTGCAAAGGAAATGGAATAGTTCTAGAGTGGTCTCACCAAATCCTCCACCTAAATGCTCATTTTTCCCAACTCCTCCCCCTGAAGATTCATTCGGCTATGGAGAAGGAGGCTTTATTCCCGGAGAAGACTATGGCAAAAGGTTAGATACGATAAAGAAAATTCAATGCTCATCTGGCCCAACTCCTCCCTCTGAATATCCATCCGGCTATGGTGTAGGAGGGACTTTAATCACGGAGAAGACTATGGTGGAAGCTTGGAACTGATGAAAGAAATTCAATGTTCGTCTGGCCCAACCCCTCCCCCTGAAGACTCATCTGGATATGGCAGAGGAGGATTTACTCCCGAAGAAGACTATGGAGAAAGCTTGGAACCAAGGGTTAAATTTGACAAGCGCACCTATCCAACATGTAATTCGTATAATGACATTTGCAGAGGAGGATTTACTCCCGGAGAAGACTATGGCGAAATCTTGGAACTAGGGGTTAAATTTGACAAACACCCCTATCCAAGATGTAATTCCTATAATGACATTTGATAGACATGTCATATTTATTTTTTCCAACATGTAATTCCTATAATGACGTTAAAGAGAGACAGTACAAAGCAACGGCCTATCCATAAAATAATGATAGTTGTTCTGAGTCGTCATTATTATGTATGGATATTGATCAGTGTATTGTTTTGATGATCCATTTAGATGAAGTTGTAAAGACAATAGTTTGATATATGGGCCACAGAACTTGTGAGAAGTACCCTGGTAAAACAAGACTATTTAACTTGAGACTGGACTTTGAAGGTAGATGGCACGCTTGTCTGACTCCGATAAGTATTGTTCCCTTCAAACTTGAAAATTTGCTATAATTTATGATTCCCATCCATGTAAGCTAATGGAAAAAGTGTTCAACCTGTTCCGGTAAAGAGTAGGGACACCATTCCGAGAATTTGAAGAGGGGCCTGGTGAGCACATTTTAACATGACCAAATGCTTGTAGGCAACTTTTTTCTTAGAAATCTTCAGGGACTTCAATTGACATTGCCCAAAAATATCTTCAATCCATTGGTTACAATGAGAGATAATACATTGATGTCTTTTGGTGAAGGGACCACCATAAGAGAATCTGCAAATGAATCAGGTTTTGCTATTTATTTTTCATTCTTATAGAAGAATCTTGTTGTATAGTAAAAACTGTTGTATGAGTTCCTTTCGCTCCCATTGTTGACAAAATAATTAGATACATCTAAAAATAAAAACATGATTTTTCTCAAAAATTATCTTCGAGAGCTGTCAGTGATTCCACTCCTTTGTTTGGGTGAAAAGCACTAGGAATTAGGGTCACTTTCTAAAAGTAAGCAAATGTTAGTTAGGTAAGGTTAAAATTCAGATAAATTGTGGGTTGGGGCTGGTGAACACCTATAAACCACAAGTTAAGCTTCACAAACTGCTCGTTATACATGTACTATTTATCACATGTAAACTGAGATATTTTTAATGGACCCTTCCTTGTTAACCTCAAATTGTAAAATATAAAATACCTATAAATGTAATAAGAAATCACCTCACCAATTAAGTCCCAATGGATTTATCTCTATGAACAAATAGCTAGGCATGGAAGGCCCACTAGATTGGCCTTTAATTGATATGAGGATGTAAGGTCTGTTTATCAAAAATAGACCAACTTTTTCCAAGACCACAAGAAATAGATTAAAATTCTGAGAGTAGATTACTTAGGGGAATTTTCAATTTACCATGCATAGCCTATAAGAAAGTGCCATAAGAATCGAACTTAGTATACTACCTATAGGTTGAGAGAGATCTGCATTACTTATGCTACATTATCATTACCTAGAGCTTGAAAATGTATATGATATTAAAATAGGGAAAGAAGCCAAAGTCCACACTCCCGAGAAAAATTTTAAAAACACTTGAAAGAAAAACAGGCATAAAAGTTCTACTCTAATAAAATAATTTATTCATGGAAATAATTGATTTAACATAGAGAAATTATATGTGAAATTTTTTCATTCCATCCTATCCTCAATGAAAAAGTAGCAAAAATATTAGACATTTATTTCTCAATATTTTAAGCTGCTCTGAACATTGCTCTAGATCCCCCATTGACTTCACAATCCTATTGCATGATCCTTCACTAGCAAATATATATACACATTTATTTCTCAAAATTTTAAACTGCTTTAAGCATTCCTCTAGATTCCCATTGACTTCACAATCCTGTCTCATGATGCTTCACTAGTTTCAGCTCCAAAACAATTCCAGTGTTTCTTTCCAGAGAGAGGAGAGAATTGGACAATGTTGTGGTTAGAATACTCTAATAACTTATGGAGCAGTCTGAAAGGATAACAAAATTTGTAGAGTTATAGTAGAAAAAAATTGCATCTTATTGGTTTGGTATGTGTACAGTTTTGTATTGGAAAATTTAACATGGAGTTGTCAAAGTATATGAGAAATAAACTTCTGCATAAAAAAAATCTAACCTATTTAAGAATCCTAACTATCACACATCAAAATCTAACTTTTTTCAAGAAGTAAAAAATTAAAAAACCTAATTCTCAAAACATTCCAAAATTTCAAATAAAAAAGTTTATAAAAATAATCAGTATAACATAATTTAAATATGGATTTTTCATATGCAACAATTATATTTAATATTTATTATCATCTACAACTGATACACATCAAATTAATGCTTATTGTGCTTAATTTAAATGATTTTCTAACAAACCAAGAAAGGTATTATATTCTTTCAATGGTTCGGCCAATTTCAAAAGCCCAACTAAAACTTCCATTATGAAAATCAAAGTTGAAGATTGCAAGCTTTGGTTATACCCCTAAATTTAGAGCCATAGGATAGTGATAAAGAGAAGGTGTGTCCTTGGACAGTTTTGGTTATATGCCTATTTTTTATAATTACCAGTCAAAAAGCTGTCAATTCAAGTTCAAAGCCCTAATAAGGTCAGAAAGTAAAAAAAGAGCATGGATAAGATCATACACAGACATGCTCTAATGAAATAGAAGGCTCTAATGAAATAGAAGGCTCTAATGAAATAGAAGGGAATGATTGACTTTGTCAGCAATGGTTTTACTGTTTAGATCATTCCTTGGAATGCTTTGTGCCCCATGTGGTATCGGTCTTATAACCTTCAGACTTCAGACTAGTTTCAAATGGCATTTATGGCTTTTCCAATATGTGGTCATGACGGGCATATCTTCCTTTTCACCTCACAATTCCCATAATTGTTGTATGACCAAAAAAATCATGAGGAGATGTGATTGATGGAGGAATTTTAAGTTTTGTCAGGTCAGTCATATGAATTCTTTCAGATTGGTTTTGACTACATGACAAGGGATTAACTAGGCAAATGGGCAGAGCAATCAATATCAGTACCAGTGAATCTCCCTCCTCTTGCTCAAGTTGCGGTGAAACATAGATGTTTTCCCGAGACCACGCTATTATACATACAATCCCTTACCTCCAAAATTCTGACACTTTTGTTACTCAATAATACATTATGGTTTTGGAGCAAAAGTGATAAACACACCACAGACAGCCAGTCTTCCGTTTGTTAAAATTATAGATCAACAGAGACATAGGCTCTACAATATAGAGGATCTATCACACACAACACTGATGGCACATCGCTAGATAGTCATAAAAATCTATCACACACAGACAGGCTTAAAAAAAGGATGCTGTCAAGAAGATGATAAACTAAAATTACACCATGCTACAGAAATGGAAAAACCAAACTAAGCATACATGCATGTTAAAACGAACAAAACTCATATTCACTCAAAAATTTGAATCGTAGGGCCAATCAAAACTTTTATCTCTAATTCACAGCCATAAAAATCTTATATTTTGTTGAAAATGTAAATCTTAATAGACGATCATACCTGTATCTTTATTTCATTGCAGAGACAGATATTTTTCTGAAAAACTCACAAAATGTTGCTTACTTTATTTCTTTCTACCGAGAGTGATTAACAGACATACAGACAAGCCAGCTGATACATTCCCTCATTAAAATCCACGCATGAGACCTACTTCCCCAATTTGACTGAAAAAAACGACTTTGAAATCCTTAATTTGTGCAGCGTCCGAGGATCGAACCTTCTACGCTCCCGAGACGCTTCCTAGAATATTTTGTTAATTTCTAATACCTAATTTTAGTCGGGATATCAGCAATTTTTTTGTGTCTGATGACATGAAATCCATCTAAATATGCAAGGAATAGGGGCTTGACGCGCATAATGGAAAGATCTAGAGTTCCAGCTAAGGGAGATATACTCATTGAATATATGCCTTCTGTTGTTGTTATTGGCTTTAGATTCTCTCTTCGCCCTCTGTCGAGCAAATATGGAGTTGGGTGAAGAGGGTGAATATGGAGTTGAGTGAAGTGGGGTAGATTCAATCTCCATTTTGAAATTGTTTTCACTTTAATTGGTAACCACATGTAATCCTCTTATCGCCTTCAATTTGAAATTGTTTGCACTTTAATTGGTAACCACACGTAATCCTCTTCCCACCTTCAATTTGAAATTGTTTGCACTTAATTGGTAACCACACATAATCCTCCTCCCAAATCGGCGTTTCAACAAATGCATTTTCTTAATTTTAAATTTTAAAACAAAGATAAATTGTCGTTTATTTTTAATGGTATTTTTTTTATCTTAAATTATTTGTGATTAATATCAATCAAGCGCGTCGAAAACTTGTAATCCCGTATAACTCTTTCCTGTAGGTGTCAACATTTAGGTTTAATCATTTAAGTAATATAAATTAAGAAATTTAAGTTTAATAAAATATATGTAATAGTTACTAAATTTGTTATCAATTTTTTTTTTAAAGGTTAGTATTTGAATTTAGATTTTTTTTTGTTTTTTATAGTAAAATTTTTATTTTTATTTTTATTTTTAAGGTTATTGGTAAGCTAGACACCAATTTAGTGTATGTTACTCTTTTGTTTATGGGACAAAAGACCCTCTTTGTGCACCAATTTAACTGTTTAAGTCTACAAAGGTGTACATACGCGAATTCCTTTCAGGTTAGAACTTATGATATCTTAGGAGGAAACACATGTTATTAATCGTTAATCCCACTCAAGCTATATAAATTTAAAATTATGTAAAAATATTAAGGTATGGTTTTATCAAACTTGGAGTTAGAATAATGGTAGAACTTAATTCATATTTGAAATTTTTGTCACAAGTTTTATTAGATTTGTTAAAAAATTAACTTGTTTTGTAACTCATTCACACAAACTATGAATATGCTACTTCATATTTTTCATTTTTATTATCAACGTGGCTTGATTGTTAATACAATTCATTGCCCATGGAATCCAATTTATATTTGTTGTATATTCTATGATTTCCATAACCACATTTAGGTGGCCATGGATTTCTTTTTAAATTCCCCACCCATCTTTTCCTAGTGACCCATGTTTGCTTTGTCATGACTGTATTTTGTCTTTATCAACCTTGGCCATCTCGTCATTATGAAGTAGAGTAGTTAAAACTAGTAAGGGTGGTTTAATATTGGTATGATGATCAAGCTCATTGATGAGCTTTGGGCACAAATGTAGCCTTGTTTTTATCATTTCAATCCCAAAGCAAGATTCATGACTAAGGTATCCATTGGATGTTTGAAAATGGTAATGAGTATGACAAGTGGTCATATAATCGGTTGAGTGGGTGACAACTAATCCATCGTTATCCAAAGGAGAAGTTGAAGCTGGGTCTAAAATAACACTTTTAAGTTTGTCATAGGTAACTTACGATGTCAATTAGACTAGTTAATCACCTCGCCCATCCTTTCCTATAAGAATAGAATACCAACACACATAAGGTGCTCTTAATGTTCATATGGAATCCCTTAATATGAAATTTAAGAATAGGAGGAATGAGCATTATGATATATGAGACATAGAAGAGTATCAATGTGAGAACGAAATCTCAATCTTGGAATATGGCATTTTGGTAGCAAGACTTCCAACTATTATAGATATAGGTAATAAAGGTTGAAGATAATTAGTGTTGGGTGCATGGGTGAAGCTATGCTTGATCTCCTACGAAGTTATATGGTCCAATCCACAACATGGTAATGACATAGTTTATAGCATAGGTCAAAGGTTTGCAGTTGCAGATTGGACCTAATCATATGATCATCAAGGCATTGACCCAGTGGAACAATGGCATCGTACGCTCTATGAGTTTTATATGTACACCCCCTTAATAAAAAGGTTCCAGTATTCTATTGAACTCAACAATATATATTTGCAAATGCAAGAAGGCCACAAGATATGCCACTAAAATCATTAGCAATGTTAGTATTGGAATTTGAATGGATGTTGTTACATTAGTTAGTAGCTTCATTTTT
>LPNX010914366.1:92640-106264 GCA_001517045.1 Pseudotsuga menziesii | reverse complement strand
CGAGCCTACACCTTAATTAGTGTATAATAACTCAAGTGCCCCTAAATAGTGGGGACTTACCTAATGACTTGATATGACTTGTTTACATTATAATCCTCCCGATCTAAAGATCGGGGCATGACCACATGACTCAAATACATAATAGAAACATCCCGGAATAAACATCGGGTTACAATAATATAAAATACATAGAAGAATACATTCCAAAGTTACATATACATCAACAGGTTCTACCAGGGTGTGCACCACCAAGGAATAAAAATGCAAATCCAGTCATGATTATCCAAGGATGCTAAGGACCCACTTGAAAGAATAGTCATTCTGGAGGGACTTTTAAAAGAAGGTGGCATTCATAGGAAGGTTCCCAATCTCAAGTACACATAATATGATCACATCAAATGAGAAATTGGTTATAGTTTTGGGATCAATATAAATATGTAGCAGGTTGGGTGGAATAGGATTCATGAAAAATTGTTGTTGGTTTTCGTAAGAACTTGTTGAAACAATGTTCTATGTTTTCGCTAGTATGGTAGTGATTTTATTTTGTAAGAGGAAGAGATGGATCTACAAGTTTTGTGCATAGATCTATGGTGTATTGAGAGAATAAGAGTGATAGCTCTACATGTTAAGTGCACATATCCATATGAAGTGTTTTATGTAGCAAGATCTATAAGTAACCAAGCACTTATGTGTTTTTCTCCCATATTGTGTTTCCATGTAAAAATATCTTGTGCCTCCTGGTGCATTGTGAATGTTTTCTATCTAAATGTTATGGTTGATTTGAGTGATACTGCTAAATTGTAATAATAATATTCTACAATTAATATGAGTTACAATGTTAATGTGCAATTATTGTATGCAATGTGTTATTTCCGTAGTTTTGTTGATGCATGTCAAATCTCTTTTGATGGGTTATTTCGTAAAAAAATTTCGTCTTCACCAAAAACTTGGTTCCTGTAGTACCCATAGGTACTTCAAGTGAGATTTCACTTTCTTGTCAGAGATGTTGAAAGGGCCAGTATCCTGGCATTTGTTAGTGTGTTGTTATTGAAATAGGCATGTCGAATTTTAAGCCAACATATACCTCCATCTACCTCAACTAATTTAGAAGTATCGCTCAAATATACCTCCATTTCTTCTTAAAAGTTTGGTTTCCTTTCCAGAAGGAATATACATAAATTTGTTGGGATTTCTTGGGAAATCTTCCATTCTATTAAGGATAAAACAAAACCTGCTATGATTCTAAAAGTTGACCTTTCCAAAGAATATTCCAAATTTAGTTGGTTATATCTTCGATTGATTTTAATACAAATTGTATTTTCTCATACTTTTGAAAATTGGGTTATGAGTTGTGTTCATACCACTAGTACAAAATGAGAAATTAATGACTAAAAAAATGACTAAAATTAGGCTATAAACAACTATTTTAGAGTCGGTGACTAATAGTAGCTAATTTCCAGTATCTTATAGCTAGTCATATTTCACTAGTCATAAATAGCTTGAATTAGTAATCATTGATTTAGTTATTGATAGACAATGATTTAGTAATTGATAGTCAATGATTTAGTCATTGTTTTAGTCATTTATAGTTAATGATTTAGTCATAGATTTAGTCACGGATTTAGTCATTGATTTAGTCACTAATTTAGTCACTGATTACAACAATTAATGACCAAATATACGACTAAATAAACTACTAGATGTTAACATATTAATGAATAAGCTAAATATGACTAAGATACGGGAAATTAGCTACCAATAGTTGTATATATCCGAATTTAGTCATTTTTTGTAGTCACAAATTTATGATAGGGCACGGAGGAATGGAACCACCAACCTCCTCCCTATAATTAGGCAGGCGCTCTACCATTGAGCTAGCACCCTTTAAGAAGATTTTATTGCTTGACAATGATGATATTCAAACAAATTTATGATAGATATCAATCTACAAACTACATAATTATTACTATTGCAACTTACCAGTTACTAGTATTTATGATAAACTAATTCCTAAGAGCTATGTACAATGTTTCCTGTAAATAAAATTACCATAAGGAAAAATGTAATGATTTTCATTGTATTGTGTAAATTATTGAAACAATGAAATAAATAAAATTAGCACAAGAAAAATTGTAATGCTTTTTCATTGTATTGTGTAAATTATTGAAAGAATGAAATAAAGATAAACATGTATTTTAGCTTATTGAAATAATGAAATAAAGAGAAGCATGTTCTTTAAACGTTTTAAGGAACTCTCGTAAACTTATATATAATTAAAAATATAACAATCACATAAATAAAATACGAATAAAAAGAGAGTTTATTTTTACAACTATAACATAGTACTATATTAAAAATACAAAAAAAAATGAATATAAATTATACATATAATACCATGAAATGTAGTTTTATCATTCAATGTCATTAAAACATTTTACATAAATAATATTATGCATAGGAATTCCAATGGAATATACAAAATAGAAAAACATTAGAGGTTGTCCATCAAGTGGATTATCATCATCAAAATACATCTTAAATGCATTTTAAAGTGTTTGATGAATATCCTAGAGTTGGATCTATGTACATTGAATGTTCTACATATTAAAACATTGATGTGTCAAAAGAGAAGATATTGAGTAAACCTCCTACGAAGAGGAGGTGAATCTAAATATCCATGCAAGGGAGCTGAGAGAAAATGATGAGTAGTAGGTATTTGATGTTTTACTAGAGTTGGAAAAGGATGATAATGTAGCAATCATCTATTGTGCATCCATGTATGTAGAGTCTTTGGAGGACATACCCATGAGGACAAGAGTTTAATGAACAATTTTATTGTTTATGAATGTGTAGATGAGGGGAAGGAAGACGCAACTGCATTGACCCTATAAGTAAAAGGAGAACAACATTAAGATTTCTATACATTTTAAAGAAAGTTTTGAAGGAGAGGGAAATGATGTAAGTGTGGTAAAAGAGGAAGAGGTTATATCCCATAGGGAGGCTTTAGAAGATAATAAAGAAAAGGTTAATATAACAACCATTTATAGCAACTGCTCCATCAGGATCCCTTCCTGTAACTCCATTAGATGTGCAGTTTAATGGATTACTAATAGTCATCAGGGATAATAAATATTTTCTACTATATACATCTCCTATGTAATTAAATGATTACTTTCAACTTATATACTTCTATAATAACCCTGCTTTTGAGGTAAATTCTAGCAACAATACAAGGGAATGAACCTTCAGTTACACCCAATAAAACTAGGACATTGAAAAAAGAAACACTAAAACAAGGGGATGAACCTTCAATTACCCCAAATAATACTTGGACATTGCAACAGGAAACACTAAAATAACAGCAAATGCTTTTTATGCACTCCATAAAGAACCCCATCAAACAACTTTTTTCTATAGAATTTAGCTCACCTTCAAAAATGTATCCATCAGGTACAAAAAAACCCATCACTGTCGTCATATTCATCAGATTTAAACATATCTATGTCAACTTCATTCGTTTCTTCCTCGTCATCCTTGTCACAGTCAGAAACGATTTCTCGAAGATCTTCCTGAAATTTTTAACAAAGTAAGAAAGTTAAAAAAAATACTACAAATACTCTTAGCAAAGAGATTTAGTGATGAGTACCTCTTCCCATTCTTCATCACTATCATTCCCATAGTCCAAAGAAGAGTCCTTCCTAAAAGGATTTCGAATCCCAATGCCATCACTGCATCAAAAACAAAGAGTCAGAAACAAAACTTTCCCTCTTATCTACTGCAAGTCTATAAATTGGTAAGTTGTTTAAAGCAGAATTAAATATCAGCAAAAGAAAATCCCATTCCAAGTTGAGGCATTCAAATTTCAAACATATACTTATTTTGATCAGGAACTTCATATCAACGAAGACACAGAAGCACAAGATATGAATATGCCAATATTTGGTACCTAAAGATGCCAATAATTGGTACCTAAAGACAACAAAATGACCAAAATTTTACTCACTTGGGAAAGCCAAAATATCTTTAAGTATTCTATGTCAGATAAGCTCCACTGAAAAGTATGACCCTCATCAAAAGCTAAGTTATGTTTGAGTATCTCAAACCTAACCCAGTCTGCTAAAAAGGTTAGCTGAGGCAAAAAGAAATTATTCCTTCCATAAAGACCAAATTCTAGAGTAACTAAAATATCCCCATATTCGCATTCTCCTATTAAAAATACACAGCTCATACCATGAATTGCCATTTTTAGTGGATATAAACTATAATTAAAAACTTTCATAACACTGATAAATAACATGTGAACAGGGATGTATCAGATACCATGAAAACATATAATTAGTTTAACTCATCAATGAATCCTTTATTATATCAAAAATCCAGGAAAAACATATTTATAAATGCTTCAAAAATGACCTTTTCCTTAGGATTATGTTTACGATACATGAATTTTACTTGCAATTACATTTCTCATAATTGCAGCTCTTCATTTTAAACAAGGAAAAAAGGATTACAATCCATTGTCACCATTGGACTCCTCCATTCGATGAATTGTTAACCTATCCATCCATGCTAGCTCGTCCACATTATGTTATGTTGTGTGTCCATAATGAAAGGGCACATGCCAATGGAGCATGATAGTATGTTAGCAACTTAGCACAACCGAATATTGGAACAATGCACCCATGCCACTACACTGCATCTATGCAAGTAAAATATTAAAACATCCGCAGTACATATCTAAGTCACCACTTTGATTGGATATTTAAGTATTCTACATCAGATAAGCTCCACTGAAAAGTCTAACCCTCATCAAAAGATAAGTTATGTTTGATTATCTCAAACTTGACCCAGTCTGCTGAAAAGATTAGTTGAGGCAACAAGAAAGTATTCCTTCCATAAAGACCAAATTCTAGAGTAACTGAATCTCCTCATATTCACATTCCTCCTATTAAAAATGCACAGCTCATACCATGACTTGCCATTTTTAGTGGATATAAAATATAATTAAAAACTTTCCTAACAATGATAAACAACATGTGAACAAGGATGTATCAGATATCAAGAAAACATATATTAAGTTGAACTCATCAATGCATCCTTTATTATAGCAAAAAACTAGGAAAAACGTATTTATAAATGATTCAAAAATGATATTTTGCCTCAGGATTATGTTTATGATACATGAATTTTACTTGAAATGACATTTCTCACAATTGCAGCTCTTCATTTTAAATAAGGAAAAAAGGAAGACAATCCACTGTCACCATTGGACTCCTCCATTGGATGAATTGTTAACATGTCCATCCATGCTAGATCTTCCACATTATGTTATGTTATGTGTCCACAATGAAAGTGCGCATGCCAATGGAGCATGATAGTATGTTAGCAACTTAGCACAACTGAATATTGGAACAATGCACCCATGTCACTATACTGCATCTATGAAAGTAAAATATTAAAACATCCATAATACATATCTAAGTCACCACTTTGATTGGATATTTAAGTATTCTATGTCAGATAAGCTCCACTGAAAAGTATGACCCTCGTCAAAAGATAAGTTATGTTTGAGTATCTCAAACCTAACCCAGTCTACTGAAAAGGTTAGTTGAGGCAAAAAGAAAGTATTCCTTCCATAAAGACCAAATTTTGGAGTAACTGAAATCTCCTCATCTTCACATTCCTCCTATTAAAAATACACAGCTCATTCCATGAATTGCCATTTTTAGTGGATATAAGATATAATTAAAAAAATTTCCTAACATTGATAAATAACATGTGAACAGGGATGTATCAGATATCAAGAAAACATATAATAAGTTTAACTCATCAATGCATCCTTTATTATAGCAAAAAACCAGGAAAAACGTATTTATAAATGCTTCAAAAATGATATTTTCCTCAGGATTATGTTTATGATACATGAATTTTACTTGTAATTACATTTCTCACAATTGCAGCTCTTCATTTTAAACAAGGAAAAAAGGAAGACAATCCATTGTTGCCATTGGACTCCTCCATGTGATGAATTCTTAACTTGTCCATCCATGCTAGCTCACCCACATTATGTTATGTTGTGTGTCCACAATGAAAGTGCACATGCCAAGGGAGCATGACAGTATGTTAGCAACATAGCACAACCAAATATTGGAACAATGCATCCATGCCACTACATTGCATCTATGTAAGTAAAATAGTAAATCATCCACAATACATATCTAAGACGCCACTTTGATTAGCTATAAAGTTAATCCCTACAATGTGCATCCTACACTATGATTATTTTGAATTTGCAAATCTCATACAACAACCAAAATTGTGCACCCATACTTTGTCAATTTCTTAAGGTGGGCCTTTCTTTGCCTCAACTCCTCTGCTCATGGACTTTCTCAATACATGACTCCTTCCAGGACCAATCCTACCCACCAGGGATGTAATTTGGCTTCATATTTTCCCATCCAACTAGATTTTACAACAGTCACATGTCATGGATGCCCTTCACTTTGCCAGTTGCTCAACTCATAAGCTAAGAATCCAATAATAGAATAGCATTCAAGACACAATAACAGAAAGACGGAAAGGTTGTAGTTACAAAAACATTCCCCTAATTAGAAGAAGAATACTCTTTGACTTCTACTATAAAATCTGATAAACAAATAAAGGTGATACAGAGATCAATTTACCACTATCCCATCTGAATAGAAACATGCCACCTAATTTAAACAAATTTCCAATAAAATTAATGAGAGCCAAAATATAATTAAATTGTGTACTTACATTCATTTCATTAACTTGAACACTGTCAAAAGGGAAAATGATAGATGAGATGTCGAGTGTGACTGCTTTCAAAAAACTACCAACAGTACATGAAAAATCAAATATATGTCCTCAGGTTTCAGCCTGTAGCGGGGAGGGAAGGGGTTGTTTGTTTACAATCCTAAGTGACAGTGGGAATTGAGTTATGCTTGGTGGTCAACAGTGACCACCTATAATAACATAGAAGCATTAGATTTAAATAAAGTGATAAAAATTCTAAGATCTAGGCAGATTCAGAAACTTATTGCTAATGGAGACTCGACGATTATCATTTGCAAAATTAGAGACTTGACTCCCTATGCATCGTAATGTCTTGCAAGAATGATCTCTAGACCTAGAATTAAAAGAATTGCAAGTATTTTGACTTGGGGAATTGCAAGTATTGCAACTATTTAGCATTGAATCATTTACTATTTCAAAGGTACCATTTTGTATGGAGGAGTTATGCTCTGTGAATCATTATTCCTTGGATATAAGGGCACCTAATAGTGGATTCAATAATTAAAGAGTCATGTTGCAAATATAAAGAGAAATACCCTGCTCCTACAACATTGCGTCTTTAGAGAAACCTTTAAAGGGTTGTATATTTGGCTTCTAGGTGATGATACCAGTTAATTGAAAGGTAGGACAACTGGTTAAGCATTAATTAAATTGGAAAAACTTGCAAACTATTAGGTATAATGAAATATATATCAGCTCTATGTTAAGATCTACAGGATATGAAACAACTTCCATGATGATTGGACAATAGTTCACAGAGAGAAATAACCATTGATAAAAACTGAACTTTCCTTAGAATGTATGATCACCTAAAATAAGACTACACTAAAATTTAGATTCTAGTAAGCGTTTGAGATTGACTAAACCTATCAAAAAGGTTGGAGAGACTAGTATTCTACAGTGTTGTTATAATGTACAATTACATAAAGGCATATTCTTATCAATATTTATGACTTTCAAAATAAAGTAATTTACTTGACCATGAAAAGCACATTTATGTTGAAGCAAAGGATAGAGAAAATCATGATGTGGTTCATATTCCCCATTTGAATTGCATACAAGAAAAATTTTCTTCGTAAGGGTAATAAAGGATGTCTCCATTGTGCTTGATTGGAATGTGAAAGTGACCTACCTTGATTATCTGATTACAAATTAGTTTTAAGTTCCAATTCCCTTCAGGCCCTATGGCATGTTTACGCCTTCCACTCTGACTTCCCACGTGGGATGCATTGCTTCTTCAATGGAATATAAGAGCCTCACTAAAAATTGGGTCTCGTATTTTGGTGTGGAGTTATATTTACAAGTAAAAAGTTCAAGGTTCATGAAGAATTGTTCAAAACCTACCAAGAAGTTTCATAAAAAAAAAGAGCAAATACGACACAAAATTTGGCATAACAGTTTTTTATTTTATTTTTAAATTTGGTTTTGATTGATCTGGGGGGAGTAACAAACACTCTCAAGATTCAGTGCCAATAGTTTCCTTTCTTCATTTCGTTAGAAAATTATTTGTGGAATTCCATTTACACATACAAAGTTTAAGGCCATGAAATATTATCCAACACCTGCCATGTAAGATCTATCCATCCTTATTCAACATGTTGAGTTTGTATGGTATTAACATCCCATTTTCAAGATAAAATATTTGACAGCACCAAAAGGATTACTCACTTTGGTGAGTTCAAGAGGCTAAAAAAAGTCATATGTAGTCTTCAGCCATCTTCATTTGATCCAATCCTATTTTTATCAAATTATAAGCATTTTTATTATCACTGTAGTGACCCTTATTTGTGAAAAAATTGAAACATAAGATGCTTAGAGTCATGGAAAATGAGAGCAATACATATGATATTGTGGTAAGAGAATATGTTGCAAATGTTGATTTGGCCATTACAACAGAGTCTATCCAAGTAGTTGGAAAAATCATCATTATAGTAGTGTGATGTCAATGGTATTGTTGATCGAATTCTTCAATTCCTTGTGATGTAAAAGGATTATATCACCATAGAAACTATGGTTTTAATCGTCAAAGGCGTTTTAAGGAATTATCCACACCAAATCCATGAATGTACTGCAATCGTTGGCAACATTAGCGGTAGAAATGTTCTTGGACCCAAGGCTAAAGTTACAGTTGATTAGATGTTCACAGAATATTCTCAAGATATTGTCGAGAAGCCTCTAGAAACCTAGAGCGTGTAATTACTCCATCTAAACAAGCAGTTTCTGTATTTACAGATACTCAAGAGCAGTAAAATCATGCATTGTATATTTGATGAATTCAACTTTTATTTATGTTATTCCTTGGGAGCCTCTTATACTTTTGTTGATAAGGAACATGAGGGACCGATTTTTCAAAAGATATGATATTTTTGGATTTCACCACAGGACCTACTGATAATCTGCTCCTAGAGGTAAAGAGTTGAATCAAGTGAAAATTATCTATTCCAAAGAGTTGAAGCAACAAATCATTCTTTTTCATATAATTCTTCTGACTACAATGAAAGTTCTGCATCCCTTTTCTTCCATCCTCCATCTCTTACAACTGTCCCTCCTCAATCTAAAATTTCAATGACAATAGAGGCACCTCTAACACTTATTCCACACATGGATTGTGTCATTGATGATTTGCTCATGTTGGACCCTTTCATGCTGACACTACCAATTTTTGCATTAACACTTGGTCCTACCACCTTTCAGAAAAAATGAATTTTTATTCCAATTTCTCTAACACAGGTGTACCCATCCTACTCTATCATAAGTAGGGGCATCGATTCAATGCATTGCATCAAATGGTGCAGATCCAAAGTTTAGATTCAACAACACAGTTTAATTTGTTTTTTAAATTTTATCAGTAAATTTTGTTTTTGATTGATCCATGGGGAGTTACCCAATAAAACACCAAACCCATGCTCACTTTAAGATGAGGAAAGAAAACCCAACACAACTATTTCTATTATGATCAAGTATTAAGAATTCCTTTATTGGAATAATCCCCAACACAATTGTTTTCTGTTAAGATTGATCAAAATTAACATTTGCTGAAGCTTTCTTGAAGTTCCTATCCTAATTTTGATCATGTTCCCACCATTTAATACGAGTATCAGGAATGCAACCATTCATCTAGATGTTTGGCTACTGCAACAATATAGAAAAGACGAGAACACTATAATCAATGTAGTTTGGGAAAATATTAAGGAAAATGAGGAAATTAAACATAGAATTTGACAGATTTGGTAGAACCATTGTAGAGGCTCGCAAAAATTTCATTTGTGATTGTTTCCCTAGTCAATTACATACCAGTAATGTCATTTGAGAGTAATCCCTCCACTAAAAAAATCATAAAATTTTGGTTTTAGCATAAGAGTTGGCAAGTCACAAGTTTGAATCTACTTCAAGCTTACTCACCATGAATTGCATTCAATATTAATATATTTGAAAGACAAATGATAATAATCACTAAAACAAATTCCCATAACTTCATTGTAGAACAACTAATTAGAGGTATGGTGAACTTCCACATTATATTATGAAAAAATAATAATACCTATTTTTGCATTGTTGGGAAAGTTTACTCTTTACACCAGCGTGATTTTGCATATCTAAGAGAGAAAGATATATCAAAATTCTCACAATATTTATGATAGTCATAACAATTAGTCTAAGAAATGGAAACCTCTTAATTGTTTGATTTAAAATAATCATAATTAATTAGTCTCATTAAACAAGCCATAATGTATAATGTAAATACACGTCACCAACTTTGTCACTTTGTTATATGAGATAGATTATAAAAAGATAATATATTCTATGTAGAAAAATTAAATTTAATATATAATAAATGGTGTGAGAGTTAATCCTAAGATCCAACGTTCTTTTTAATATTATCATAAATCCACTTGTTAAACCTCCTTGTACCAAATACCCCTTTGGAGGAGATTCGCCTTCATTACATCAAATATTTTATAAAAAAGTGTGATACAGACATTAGAATCGTCATGAGACAAACTGATTCAGTAAATGTGTAAAACGTTTTCAAAGATTACTAATGAAGTGATTTGCGTAGGAGTACTTTGAGAATCGGCGCCTTGTCTCTTGTCAAGATTTTGCCTTTTAGGAGGGTTTCTACAACTCGATTTCATAACAAAGTGTGATACAAACATTAGAATCGTCATAATACAAATTCACTCCTGAAAATTATGTCTCACAAAGGGTGATAAAGAGATAATGTTATAATTATTGAAATTCAAATCAAATTTAGAGCTTTTTAGGAACTTTATTTCATTTTATCCTTTGACAATCATAAATGAATATCTGTGGCACGTTTGCATTTGTAGGTTACTATAGAGGTGTTGAAAAACTGTGAGAAGAAGAAAATGTCAAGCTAGGATGTGAGGGACACAGAGGTGGAGCATTGAAGCAGGATGACTTATTTGGTAGAACCATTGCAGAGGCTTGCAAGACTTTCATTTGTTGGTGCCTTTCAGTTTTAAAAAATGAACTTCTTGGCACGTTTGCATTTGTAGGTTACTATAGAGGTGTTGAAGAACTGTGAGAACAAGAAAATGTCAAGCTAGGATGTGAGGGACGCAGAGGTGGAGCATTGAAGCATGACGACTCATTTGGTATAACCATTGCAGAGGCCTGCAAAACATTCATTTGTTGGTACCTTTCAGTTTTCAAAAATGAACTTCTTGAAAGCATTAAGACAGAATTATTGTGGAATATTCCCTTCACCTAGATTATGTATTCTATATGTTTTAAGCCCATTTATATCACCTTTCACTTTGTTTGAATTCATGAATTGGTTGTTTTCCAGTAACATCTCTGAGCATCAAGAAGCAGAATCCTTTTCCCCTGGTCCAAAGCTCCCCTATGCCCATATCGGGCTCTATTTTACAATAGTAGCAATTATAATGTTCGTTGCCTACCTAAAACAATCTAAGGAAGATATTGTTGTTCATCAGTTCTTTTGGGATATGGATGGTCAGAGGTTTGATGCAAATGTTGTTGAAGAAGTGTATAAGAAAGTGATCTTACTCTTCACTCAAACATATGGAAAATGAATTTTTTCCTTCAGGATTGTGTTGACGGGCATATGTGACTATGCGCGTAACAGGGAAGACAACCCAGACACGGATCCTTAGAGTAGGTTCCAAGCTGTTTGGGATGGTTGTTTCCGACAGGTTTAAAGGCTCTCTTAGCGTGAAAGTCTAACTAAACTAAGTCTAAAAGATAAAAAATAGAGCTATTGCTTTGGTTAATTAAATCTAATAAATACCTACAAATGTACAAATTAAACTAGTTAATGAATGTACAAATTAAACTAATTAATCTACTTACTAATGAATTAGTAATTTAATTAAATTAATCTATGAAACAAATCTATTTAATTAACTGAACTTATAAATAATAAAAAAATAATCAAACATTTTAAACGAGTTATAAAATTTGCATTATTAACAAATATACATTAATTACAAAAATCAGGAAAGAACCTGAATGTAATTAAATGGCTGTTTTCCATAAAATAATTTAAAAAAAACAGCATATTAATCTATTATCGATCTTATCCTTATCAAGAGTGAAAAGAATATTAAACCTGAAATCAAAATAACCGAAATCAGATCTATTAACAAGACTATCAATAATCTTGACAATCTTCAAAACAAATTTAGAAATTATCAAGATCATGCAACAGACATATAAACCATGTACGTAACAATGACATTCATCGATTTACAACATAGCATTTATTAACATAACGATATTCAACATAAGTCAATAGCGAGAAAATAATATATTTGCACAATTTCAAAAGTGAGATTATGACAAACATGTATAATATTGAAAAATAGTAACAAGACTATGGATAACATACACATGTATTAAGCATAAAACCATACACAAATATATATTTATCACCAGTTTAAAAATCGTATATGGTAACAGAAAGCTGTTTCCAGTCACCAAAAATCAAAGTGCAGTCTTGTTGTCTCCTTTCCATAAACTATCAACCCCCAGGAAGGAGTGTTTTCTGAGCTTTCAAGAGAGAAATCTCTTTAGCTTTGGTAGCCCCAACCTCCCTTCCATTCCAGCAAATTCTAGTCTACTTAAATAACCAAAAACGTAATCCAAATTAGGTTTTACACAGGCGAAATTTTGTCGGCCGCAACTGCAAAAATCGCGTCCAGAAAACCCCCTAAATCTCCTAGAATCCATCACTCTTTGGAAAAATCCACGTGAGTACAACTAAATGGGTCCATTCGGAGAGAAACCCATGTGGCAGATTGTTTAGGTCTGTCTCCATTTGTTCACAACGTGCTCTGGAAAAACGCCTGTTATTTGAAAACGCATTTTTAATAACTGACAGAGAATAAAATTCGTCTCCTGGCAATTTCCAGAATTATAACAATCTCCTTAGCATCTGCACATGAAAAAAAAAACCTAATAAAAGAAAGAAGTGTAAACAGAATTCAATTATGAGAAAATAAATAGCTTAACCAATGATCTTTCCAGCTCTTTTGGCGTTTTCAAAATCTGCGATTTGTTTCAATATGTGCAATTAAAACATTTTAGCATCTACAGGATATTTGTTTTATCATTATTAGCAATATAATAATCCATAGATTCGGCTGGCATCTCTCAAATCTCTACAATATCGGAGAACAGATAGCTGGTTTAATATGAGGATCCTGTTGTGGATAAAACAAAATTCACAAACATTTCCATTGAATTAATAGCTCCTTCAATCTTCATTGATAACCACGTTCCGTTATTCAAATAACCGATGGATAAATTAGATAATAATCTT
>LPNX010914366.1:64333-92362 GCA_001517045.1 Pseudotsuga menziesii | reverse complement strand
ATTAAATGATAAATATTCGGATAAGAAATCACTACTAGGTTATGACAAATTATTAACACTTATCCACTCAAAATAATAATTTCAAAATAATAATTTTGTCAACTATTCCATAGTCTGCAAATGTTTTCTTTAAAAACATTGAATTTCATGTTTTAGTAGCTTCTGGAATGTCACCATTTCAGTAGCTATCAATTCTTTAGGTTTGCTATATGAAATTCAAACATTTCATCAAAACAAAATACAATTTTATTTGATGAAATAATGTTTTTTAAAGGCTGTTGGGTAGGGGCACAACAGATGGCGACTGACTGGGCGAAACAGTTATCTCTGTGAAAACATGAAATCTGACTTATATATGTAGCAAGATAAGAAAAATTTTCTTTAACTTAGATTGGCATTTAAATATAAAAGAACTGTGCCTTATGATAAGACTAGATTTCAAACTAATACGAGATTCGATTATTTTATCATTATCCAGAAATTACCTTAAAAAATGATACGAAATTTAAGTTTTTTCAGAAAACATAAGACTCCAAAAGAAATTAATCTTGGGAAATACAATGCAATTTTGATATTCGACCAGTTTTTAAAGATATGATCCAAATACTATAGTCATGACCCTCCTACCCGCAGGCGTCCATAGCCTCGAAAGAGTTGACTTTTAACTATGCATCCTACCGTTCTAGTCCCAAGATAAGATAAAACATGAATATTTAGAACTTCTCAATTTATTAATGGGTAAGCTGCATTGGAAACTCTTCACGAGTGTGGGATGACCTCAGATTCTTATAGATTTTTGTATGTATAACAATATATGATTTGGAATCCAAGTATGCCACAAACGGAACCCTCCTTCCTGCAGGCATCCATAGCCTTGAAAGGGTACGTCTTTTAACCCATTCTACCCAACGGCTTATATCCTAAGCTAATAAGTTTAAAGAAGGCTTCATACTCAGCATTTAAGTGCTCATCGACAAGAGATTTGCATATTTATAATGGGGGAACGTAATAGGAAACTCTTTACGAGTAAGATAGCGTAAAGGATCTATAGATAACTGATTTTATGATTAAATTGCAACTGCTTTTCCAGAACTAATTTCTAAATAAGTAATAGAATTCCTAGTAATAATGACTTCAATATCCATTAAATCCAATAATTTGAGGATAATGATAAAATAAACGAAATAAAGTGAAAGTTTTCGTCTAGTAATTTTATTTGCAACAGTTCAATTTCATTTTCTTTTATTTATGAGATAAGAACATATTTCTAAAAATCTAGCTTTCTTCATGTCTTATATAATCTGATTCCAATTTTATGACATAAAAACACTCCGAGATCCGAATCATGTCTCCTGGTTTTTTGAAAAAGCAAAAGAACAACAATAATCAAAAGAAAAAGCAAAATAATATATACATGAGTTTTATTTGGACAAATTGCAAAAACAAATGATTTCAAAGTCTACGAGAAAAAATGAAATTTTAAAATAAATCATACACACACAACACATGAGTTAAACCAAGATCTCATCAAACAGAAAATAGGTCAAAACAACATATGACTAATTATCAGCAAAAGAAAATAAGAGATTAAAATGGATTAAAAAATGTTATCCCTATTTTGCTTTTAAATCTTTCAATTTAGTCGAAGTTGTTTTTTAATAAGTGATGAGACATTAATCAAATGTGTTTTATTTAGAAATCAGAGTAACAAAATAAATTCTAATGAATATGCAGTTATAAAAAGATGAAAGGTTCTTTCTTTTAATGAGACGACTAAAGAAAATGAGAGAAAGTAAAGAACTACTTCCCTAATAATGATGTCGTCATCTCATTCTAAAAATGATGTCGTCACAACTCCATCTATCTGCATTTATTGAAATGTAAACAAACATAAATCATCTTAAATTATAAACCTAACCTAAACTAATAAAATAAAATATATACAAACTAAGTAAACGAAAATTTGCAATGTAGCCATCGTAATAACTCCAATCCTGCAAAATCAGACAAAATGAAAATTAGCAATAAGAATTAAAGTATTTTGAAACCAAAAATAAATAAATCTGACTTACCATTTTGACTTTCAAAAAACAAGGTAAATGCCAACTTACCATTCTCCGGAAACTTCGCAAGAAAAGATCTCTCGAGCCAATCTGCAATCCTATCATAATATGTCTGATTAATAACATAGTATTGTTCAAAAGAATAAGGTAATGAGAGAGATATATCGTGATAGTCATGTGCTAAATTTTTGTGCATAGAAACATGTGAAAGAAACTCGAAGTTCAACAATCCTTCCTGTAGGTTTTCCTCCCTATGAACATCATCTTGCAGACAAACACGTCGTTCAAAAAGATCATCAAATTCATATTTAATTTTCTTAAATTCAAGTTCAAGAGTGTTCTCCGTATTATGGTTAATGTCTTGATCAATTTGATAGGGATTAAATTCCTCATAATCACTAACTTGAGATGAACTAATGGAATCCAACAAGGTAGGTGGAAAATCATCATTAATTGTTGTAAGATGTAAATTATTAATATGATGATGATCAACATTGACTTTACCTGTTCCACATTGATTTTCAAACTCAAGTGATCGATCATGATAAGATTGTTGATTTAAGAATTTCAATGAATTATAAGAGACTTCTTCAAGTCTGCTTGTTTGAATATTCCCTAATTCCCGTGCATATAATTGAGAAAATGTTTCATGGCAAGAAAGATTAATTTCTTCATTTTCAAAATGCAAATCACGATTGTATTGTACCGCATAAGATTGTGACAATGTGAAATCAAAATCATAATAATATGAACTATGCATTGCCTTTTGATTAAAAATATCAGGGTACAAAGAAAAATATGTTGAAGCATTAAGAGAATGAAATCCTTTTCATGGATAAGAAAGATCATCACAGGAAAACTCTTCATTAAATAATTCATTTTCAAAAGATGAGTCTATAGGTGGTTTGATTTCTTCTTCTAGGATAAACTGATTAATATCCGTGACACGATCTACAGAAAAATCTGAACATAATAAGTTATCTGATGTTTTACTATGTTCATCATAAGAATATAGATGTGGTAGAAAATCATTGGATTGTTTAGAATAAGAAGAATCGAGAACTAATGGAGATGTGATAAAATGATCAATGATAAGATCTCCATAAGATGAATCTCGAATCTCTTTAGTCAAACTAGAAGTTTTAGATTCAATTTCTTTTGTTTCTGAAATAGAAGTAGGAACATGGCAATTTTCTTCATAAACTTCTTTCTTATTCAACGAAGATATGGACATATCATAATTTGAACTATCATGTTTTTCAAAATCCACATCCCTCAAAGTGAAGAACGTTGTCAAACAAGATTGGTTTTCTTCCACTTCTAAATTTTCAGAATTTTCATGAAAAACTAAATCAAACTGTGAATGATCATTTAATAAAAATTCAGATTGATTAGCTTCTAAATCTTGTTCATTTGAAAGAACCAAGTGATGAATCCATTCACCTAAACAAGGGATATCTTTCAAAGAAAACCTAGAACAAAGATTAAGAAATCTATCATTATGAATTCTTCCACTGATTCATCTTTGTCTTTCCTTAAATTTTTTAATTCAGTGCACAAACTAATGAAATCATAATTCCCAAAAGAAACTAAGAATGCACTAATTAGATGTTCAAAAGAATGGATGGAGGCTATCGGAAAAGTTTCACACCATTTCTTGATTCGTCCTTCAAAAGTAAGAGTCAAGCATATGCACAAAACATCTTTATCAGTAATCTCGTGAAAGATACATTGATCAATAAATTGTAAAAAATGTTCATATGCAGATGTTACTTTCTCACCATTAAATTTGTTTTCTGTCAAGAGATCAACTATACTTGTTGGAGTATCAACCATAATTTTTTGAGAAAAACATCTCTAACGAGAAAAACATCTCCAAATCGGAACAGAAGCCATTAATCAATGATATAGCTCCAGTAGACTAACTTGTCATCTACTAGCCCTCCTTCTAGCGCCAATGTTGACGGGCATATGTGACTATGCGCGTAACAGGGAAGACAACCCAGACCGGGATCCTTAGAGCAGGTTCCAAGCTGTTTGGGATGGTTGTTTCCGATAGGTTTAAAGGCTCTGTTAGCCTGAAAGTCTAACGAAACTAAGTCTAAAAGATAAAAAATAGAGCTATTGCTTTAGTTAATTAAATCTAATAAATACCTACAAATGTACAAATTAAACTAATTAATCTACTTACTAATGAATCAGTAATTTAATTAAATTAATCTATGAAACAAATCTATTTAATTAACTGAACTTATAAATAATCAAAAATTAATCAAACATTTTAAACGAGTTATAAAATTTGCATTATTAACAAATATACATTAATTACAAAAATCACGAAAGAACTTGAATGTAATTAAATGGCTATTTTCCATAAAATAATTTAAAAGAAACAGCATATTAATCTATTTTCGATCTTATCCTTATCAAGAGTGAAAAGAATATTAAACCTGAAATCAAAATAACCGAAATCAGATCTGTTAACAAGACTATCAATAATCTTGACAATATTCAAAACAAATTTAGAAATTATCAAGATCATGCAACAGACATATAAACCATGTACGTAACAATGACAGTCATCGATTTACAACATAGCATTTATTAACAGAATGATATTCAGCATAAGTCAATAGCGAGAAAATAATATATTTGCACAATTTCAAAAGTGAGATTATGACAAACATGTATAATATTGAAAAACAGTAACAAGACTATGGATAACATACACATGTATTAAGCATAAAACCATAAACAAATATATATTTATCACGAGTTTAAAAATCGTATCTCGTAACAGAAAGGTGTCTCCAGTCACCAAAAATCAAACTGCAGTCTTGTTGTCTCATTTCCATAAACTATCAACCCCCAGGCAGCAGTGTTTTCTGAGCTTTCAAGAGAGAAATCTCTTCAGCTTTGGCAGCCCCCACCTCTCTTCCATTCCAGCAAATTCCAGTCTCCTTAAATAACCAAAAACGGAATCCAAATTAGGTTTTACACAGGCGAAATTTTGCCGGCCGCAACTGCAAAAATCGTGTCCAGAAAACCCCCGAAATATCCTATAATCCATCACTATTTGTCAAAATCCCCGTGAGTACAACTAAATGGGTCCGTTCGGAGAAAAACCCATGTGGCGGATTTTTTAGATATGTCTCCATTTGTTCACAACGTGGCCTGGAAAAATGCGTGTTATTTGAAAACGCGTTTTTAATAACTGACAGAGAATAAAATTCGTCTTCTGGCAATTTCCAGAATCATAACAATCTCCTTAGCATCTGCACATGAAAAACGAAAAACCTAATAAAAGAAATAAGTGTAAACAAAATTCAATTATGAGAAAATAAATAGCTTAACCAATGATCTTTCCAGCTCTTTTCGATTTGTTTCAATATGTGCAATTAAAACATTTCAGCATCTACAGGATATTTGTTTTATCATTATTAGCAATATAATAATCCATAGATTCGGCTGGCATCTCTCAAATCTCTACAATATCGGAGAACAGATAGCGTTGTGGATAAAAAAAAATTCACAAACCTTTCCATTGAATTAATAGCTCCTTCAATCTTCATTGATAACCACGTGCCGTTATTCAAATAACCGATGGATAAATTAGACAATAATCTTCAATAAAAAAGAAAAGTATGCTCATTTCTAAGCCTTTATAAAATTCACATTAATTCCTGGTGTTTTTCCAAATATGATAAAATTAAAATAAAGTGTTAATTATACCTAATTTCCTAGGTAAACATTTAAAAGATCAAAGAACTTTATTTATTATATTTATACAAAATAATTAAAAGATTTATTTATCTTGTATAAATAATAAAAAAATAAATAAAGTCTATTAATTATAAATATACTTATTTGATCTTTATTTATTCAACACTTTTAATAATGTAGCAAAAATAATAAGATAGGCTTAGTAAAATATTTTTCAAACTCTTAAATTGAATGCATGGTTTTATCTTTCAATATCCATCATTAAATGAATCAGAATTACCAAGTTGAATAATTGAATTAAAATTACCCATTTATAAGGTGTCATCAATACCATAATCAGCTTCCCAATTTCAAAACCTTATCAACATTTATGATAACAAAATCATATAATAAAATTAAATGATAAATATTCGGATAAGAAATCACTACTAGGTTATGACAAATTATTAACAATTATCCACTCAAAATAATAATTTCAAAATAATAATTTTGTCAACTAATCCATAGTCTGCAAAGGTTTTCTTTAAAAACATTGAATTTCATGTTTCAGTAGCTTCTGGAATGTCACCATTTCAGTAGCTATCAATTCTTTAGGTTTGCTATATGAAATTCAAACATTTCATCAAAACAAAATACAATTTTATTTGATGAAATAATATTTTTTAAATGCTGTTGGGTAGGGGCACAACAGATTGGTAATTCAAGTGATTGATAGCTATGATGTTATTATACGATAGAATGGCGAGGATAATATATGGGTGAAGGCCACTAACTAAGAAAAACCAATCAGCAGAAAAACAATCTACTATCAAGAGGTGTGAATTTATGCATTGTAGACTCCTTTTGATTTACCAAAGCAGGTTGAATTCCATATGATGCAAAAATTGCAGAGGTAGTTTTGATCAGGATATAGAGAATATGAAAGTCATAGAGTTGGTGTATTACTTAAATCTGATCATAGCAGGTTTTGCTCATCAAGCAAACAATCTTGGAACAAGTAAAGAACAAAATTCGACAGACAAATATGCCAGATCAAGGGTTGTTGCAAAGAAATTTAAGGATGGCAGAGTGTTCAACATACAATTTGGATTAGTTCAAATCCCTCCAAATCAAGCATTAAATCTGGATGTGAACAAGTGCGTTTCATGTACATTTACAACATGAGAATCCTATTGATAGAGATCGTAGTCATCACCAGCTGATTAAAACACAAGCATCGACATCAAATGCCAAGTACCTAGTCATGAGGAGACAGATTCCTCTAAATCTGATCTTTATAACAGTGTGTACTATTTCTTAGTCTGCAACATATCAACTCATTATTGAAGCTTATTTACAATTTATTTTGATGAAAACAATACAAGATTTGAATCCATGAAATTAGCAATCAAGCACTAGTTCTAGATTTAGTGGGATTTATCCAATATCTTCATGGATCAAACAACAATCAAGTGTCATTAAAATTTGAGTCTAAATGTTTTTTTCATAAAATAGAGAATCATTCCCAGATTTGAAGATATTTTTTCGAAGTTGAAAACATAGCATATAGAAGATAGTCAACAGTTAAAGGGAGATTATCATAAATTAATGGACAGTCAAAGAGATATCCTAGATTTAGTGGCAAGAGTTCTCCAGCAATTCAAACAATTCGAGGCAATTGGTAGTTGTGGTAAATTTAGGATATTTGGTGATTTTTAATTGATTTTTGTTCCCTAATATTAGATGCAATATGTTGATGTAATTTTCAAGGAGGATAGGATTTGATTACTATATAACAAGTAATCATCGATCATAGTATAATGATAACATGGGCTAGCCAATCCCCAGCAAGTAATCATTGATCATAGTAGAACACTAACATAGGCTAGCCTATCCCCAACAAGACTAAAGTCTTGAACTGCATATTTCCACATACAAGACCCATTTTTTATGATTTTGTCCCTTTTCTGAATCCTTTCTTCTATAGTGAGAGGCTTTATGAGTTTATGAGTAATCAATTTTTCCCATAGACCCACCCTTTTTATAAGTCTCCAAATACCTTTGGCTGCTAGTGCTTTGGCAAAGCAATGTGGATTCTTTAATCCCCATCCTCCCATGTCTTTGGGTAAAGATATTTTCTGCCATACAACCTAAGGGAAATCCTTACCACCAACCCATAAGAATATGAAACTTATCTTTCTTATTTGCTCTAAAGTATCCTTATGAACATATGTAAGATAAATCCATAAAATTGCTATAGCTTCGAGCATATATTTCACCAATACCAATCTTCTAGCCCTAGAAATACATTTGTTACACCATAGATCCAACTTTCTTTCCACCTTCCCAACAAGCAAAGTCCAATTGGCTTTGGAATAGTAATTAGGTTTTAAAATGAAGCCCAAATACTTAAGTCCATCTTGTAGTGCAAGGAAAACTATAAAGCATTATGTGGATTGATTCTCTGTGGACTAAATCTCCATAAAATTAACCAAAAATCTCCCACATATCCTCAAAATATCACTTCATCAAAATTACATGAAATCAACCATCCTTTAGAAAATATACCTAATACACCTTGGAAAGATCAAATATGCAATATATTTTTTACAAGAAGCACTAAAATTTTGACCAGTACAAAAATCCTTGGACATGTTGCTTTGGGGATTCCCTAGTGTGAATGTACCAAGAATTGAACTTGAATTAACTGTGGTAAATACTTAATTCCATCTGGCCTGCTACTAGACCATAGCCTAACTGACTAGAATAGCATGCCCTAAAGGATATAATAGGGTTGGCTTGGGTTCGTAATATATGCAACATTACAATCAAGGTTGAAGAAGAACAAGACACACTTCTTCAAACACAGGAATTTCTTAAAGACAGGAACAATTGTTTGAAGACATACTTGCAACTAAATATCTAAATCGACTACAATAGCTAATAACATAGACCATAGCCTTTAGAAATTGTGCAGAAAACAATCAAACGAACGTTGTTATTAATGTGATTCCACAGACTTTGGTCGATTAAACCCACTGAGCAAAAATAACCCAGGAATCCTACTCTGTAGCATTTATAGGATGGAGAAAAAGAATTACAAAAAAAATTGTACATCTTTTTTCGAAAAGAAGCATGTAAATCCAAAGAAATGATGAGAATATTTGGGCACATACATCATCTAATACTTGCCAACTCAGTTTGTCTTTTTGCTTCTCTATGGTTGTCTTGCTGAGAACTCATGGAAAAATGCATAGGTTGTGATGCATCGTACTTTTTGATGTTGTTTATCTGAATCAATTAGGGATATTAGCAAAAACTAGAAACTTAACCTGCTATTGAACATGTCAATTGGCAACAATGTAATCAGCACAAAGTAATGCAGCCAAATATTTGCACATCCTTGTGTCAATTGAAGCAGTTTTATTAGGAATCACCTTGGTTTCTTCAGGTTTGGGTTGAGAATGGCTATGAGAACATAAATTTATCTCATTTTATCAGAGCCATATGTCATTTCTCATGTTCCCTAAAGTAGGTGAAATACTATAATGAATTTTTATTTGGTGTTAACTTCATCAATAACTTGTTACTCTCTCTATTACGTATGAGGAATTTTCGGAAATGGTTGCATTTGTTTAATTAGTCCTTAGTGCAACTTCGTAGGTCCTTGTTACTGTGTGGGTACCTTTGATACCCAGGAAAACAAGACTTCTTGAAAAGGGAGCTAACAATTCTTGGTGCAAGGATTGGAGCAAGGATTGGATCACCTATGGCTGCATGGTTTAATCGTGTTGCTAAAGGGTGCCTTCCTAGCCTTTGTCTTGCTACTTGCCCTACAGTTTGATCAGGGAGATCCAATTGAGTTTTCCATTTCCACACAGATTTTTTTTGATGTGTACATATTTATCTCACATATGTTGGAAGTGATTTGTATGTTTCTTTGGATTACTATAGCATTGAGCAAGACAGTTGCAACTTTGTGGATGTTGAAATAATTTATTGTCATTACTATTCATGGGTTTTTTTCTGAGCATTTGTTATCTCCTTGCCTTGCCTATATAGATCACTTAGCAAGTGATAGCTGTGAGTTTTGGAAAGAAGACTCGGTTTCCTTTATTGGATATAAAATCCCAAAGAAAAGGATTCAAGACACAACATGGATCGAGAAAAAAAAGAGGAAATTGGACAGCTCGGTATTATAAAAATAGGTGCATTATGCAAAGGTTTCAATCGCTTTATTCAAGCTTTAAAATAGGTTTATGCCAGGTAATGGACAGGCTTGATCTAAAATATGGATTGAAGTTGCTTGCATTTGTTAAAGGTTTTGAACATGAGGATTATCTTTTGGAATAGTTCCAAGTTTTCTACAGATAGAAGCCTTTTGAAGGTTCTATGGCTTCAGGTTTTCAAAGACTTGGAAAAGTTCAGATTCTTAAATAAGAAATCAAGAGTTATTCCTAAAAACAGATGATATGGGCACCATTGTTATAGCAGATTTCACCACAGTAGGTGAATGACACATTGTATGGCCTTCCCCTGTCCCACTGCAGACTCATTAGCCCCTATGGACCACTTTTTGTCTTTTGATGTATCCTTGACCATCCCTATAAACATAAGAAAAGTGATATACGCGGCTTTTTCCTGGATAACTGCATACATACGCGGATATTCCCCATATAGTCGTGTACATCGGGATGTGTGCATAATCCAAATCCTTTTGGAGTGTTCTTTGACTTGGATCCGACTCATATGACTCCTGGCCTTCCATATGCATTGAGATCGCACAGATTCGACCTTTCAATATCCCTTTGAAAAGATATATAAGGAACCCCTTGGTACATTGAATGCATAAGAGAGAATTGAGAGTAACGAAACTATAATCCATTGTTGTAGAACTTATGCTTGAGTTTGCATCCCTTTGTCCCTTGGAGCACTGTTGTGTTCTTCCCAAGCTTGCCTTTTGCTAGTAAGCTTGCTATCGAAGTGATGGAGGATTGAGGTGGTGGAGGCCCAAGTGGGGGATTCATTTTCTTCGGTTCGCAGATGTGCTATCAGAGGTTGTCACTTGTAATCACTAATTCATATTAATAGAAATATCTTTTCCTGTCCAGTAATGTGTATTTCAATGAATATTGTATCCATTGGAATATGTCAAATGCTTTTACATTATTGATTATATATGCTAGAATAGATCTAACACCATGAAATATAGTACGATTGTATTGTTTACTTGTTGTTGAGGACGTGTTATAACAATTCAAGCTGAAGATTGGAAAACTCAACGGGGATCTACTTCAACCATCCGGAATAAGGTACGAGGTTCGATCCTTTAGTGTTAGATGTTTTTATTTCTATTGCATATTGGGAAAGATTGATTTCTAGAGTCTAGCTGTCTATTGTGGTACCCCAAGCCATAGGAATTTCTCTCCGTAATAGAATTGGCGACTCTGCTGGGGAGTTCCTTGTACTTATCCCTTGGGGGTTGGTTTCTTGGCATTCAATGTATTTGAATTGCTCTCTCTCTCTTGTTTTTGTGTCGGGTATGGGGGCATGTATGCCTGGTAGAGTCTGATTGGTGTAAACTTAGTCTCAGCCTATCCGGTTGCCTTGATTCTATGCATCTTTTTCTTCCTGTACGTAGGTTTTTGTCTTACAGTCACGTATACACGCGGGTTCCTCTGGGATTTCTGCGTATACACGCGGGTTTACTGCGCACAGTCGCGTATACTTTGGTTTTTTCCTTTTTGTGGAAGAAAGTGGATTGCTGGGTGAATTTTGTTAGTTGTTGAGTCTCCTTTGGCACTGCCTGAGTCTGTTAATACCTCTGTTTCTGACCAGAAACGTTTTCTTTTAGCCTAAATTTTTTTTTAGGAAAGTTCTTGTCATGGCATCTTTGATTTTTTGTTTGAGATTAGTGCATTAGATTCCTTTCACCTTAGTGCTTTTCTAGAATGTTGTTTATGTGTGCTTCCACATTCTGGGGTGGGTAGAATCATTCTTTTGCTTTTTGTATCTCTTTATTTTCAAAAAATCCAAAAAACATTTGCTTATCATTATGCATTTCATTTTGCACTTTGCATTGCACTTGCACTAGATCTAGATTTGCTTTGGAGTAATAGTTAGGACTTCATATAGGGAAATTTCCATTCAGCATTTGAAGAAGAAATTGTGCATTACACGTAGTACGCATACCCTGTTTTCATGGACACAATGCATTTGCATTGATTGTTAGGTGTGCATTTTGCTTCTTGTTGCGTCATAACACCATTAGTTGCACGACCATATCCTATTTTTGAGTAATAAAGCCAACTAAAATCAATGCTAATTAAAATGAATTACACTCTTTTCTTTTCTAGGGTGCACCAACAAGCTTAGGTTTTAGGATCTTGGAATAGTTCATTGTAAGTCAATTCTCCAAGATCACTAAACAACAACAACTAGGTGTCTGTCCAGGGAGTGTGTGAAATCCTTCGTATAACCGGCGTTCTTAGGAAGCTCCTCTCAAAAGGGAGTCAAGCACTAGGCAGTGTGAGCGGTTGTTGATTGGGATAACCCCTGGTTGATAACTGTGTAGCACTGGCGATATAGCCAGGATTGTATTCGTATCTGGGGGCTCTTTTGGGAGTTTCGGGCTTTGCTACCCTGCCCATACAGTCAATCCCGCCTGCGACTTTCCTCCTGAGCGTTGATTATATTGAGGTGACCTTAGTGACCTTACCTAGGATATCAAGGGGGTACGTGTAGAGGTTATTCTGCATGTGTCCTGGCCAGGTTGGGGTCAGACAGCATAGTCGCTTTATGCGTTGAAGCTGAGCACCACAATAATTGGTTTCGAATCTCCGCTTGTGGTGACAAGGGCCTCTCAAGCCTCTCCTAGGCTAGACATACCGGCCACATTCGGGAGCTCACTTATCCTGCCCTTGTTTGCTTGCTTTTGGCTTTATATTTTATAGTGATTGCTCTGTGCACGCTAGTTGGCCTAGGGTTGACGTAAATAGAGAGTCTTTGCTATTTTTTGAGTCATTGTGGATTTGGGTGCGGCTCCGCGCTGTTCTCGTCGTTTAGCAGGACTTCCACCTTCTACTGATCCTCCTCCTTTGGGAGAGGGACCTAGACAGTCTAGGCAGACTACATCACACATTGATTCACACACCATGGGAGATCATTCAGAGGATACATCTGATACACTTCCTCCTCCCATTCGTGTTGACGATGGGGATTTTACTCCGACTTATGATCCTTCGCCTAACCTAACCGAGTTAGGACCTATGATTTTTGAGATAGGAGCCATGCATGATAGACCTATTCATTCTAGGCCTGACCCCTCATTGATACATTACCAGTATGGAATGCCGGAAGACGTCGAGACTCACCTTGAACCTGCCAGCACTAGCTATGGTGGTTATGCTACGACTGGTTTTCCTATTCATGATTTGGCATTTAATGTCGAATCCGACTTTGACCCTAACACTATGCCTGGGGGAAATCCCATGCCTTACCTTGCGGAGAGGTTTCGGAGAACTAGTCACATTGCACCTTCCATCCTAGCGGTGGAAGCTACATCTTATATACCTCCTAGGTCTAGAGTTAGTGATCCCATAGTGATACTAGGTTCCAGAAGAGTGACGATAGGAACTAGCACATATCTTCTTACAGACATTCTTTCGTCCTCGCTTCCGAGTTCTTCAAATGCAAATCCTCCACCTTACTCATGTGGTCCTTCGAGTCGGCACGTAGCTATGAGTTAGATCCGTACTGTGATTACTAGACCAATTGCGTCTCAAGCCTACATACCACCCGTGGTTTCGGGAGGTTATGTTCATATTTCTAGAGGTCAGGTTGCTACTTCCTCGACATATATCCCTACTTCTGGCATGTATATTCCTACTTCCGAAATGTATGTACCTACCTATGGAGTGTCTCATGGGGCATCGCAAGCAATGACCTATGGACCCTATTATGGGACGCAGTATGGACAAGTTTTTGCACCTTATGGAGGCAGGTATTCACAACATGCTTATCCTCCTACTTACGGCTTTGTAGCTCCCACTAGTCAGGGTCCACCTCATTGTGGTGCTTCCATACCACCCTATACGGGTCATATGGGAGGAGGTCACTATGGCCAAGGTCATGGTGGTAATCAATCCTATATGAACCAGGGAGCGGTCCCTAGACCTCATCATCCTAGGCTCCCTTTCCTCGCGACACTCAATTTACCTGACTTATCAAGACTTACGAATGATCCTGTGGCTCATGACCTGGCCTGGCCGGTTGTCCCTACCAATATTGCTTCGGATATACCTAAATTCAAAGGAAAACCAGGAGAAGATCCGAGTGAACACGTTCCGACATTCGACCTATGGTGCTCTTCGAATTCATTGCATCAGGAATTAGTCTGCTTGAGACTATTTCAACGCGCCCTCATAGGGCCTGCGGCGAAATGGTATATAGAGTTACCTAGGGGTGCGTTTACCTTGTTTGATGACCTTGTGATGACTTTCTTTAATCACTTTCAGCTACCAGTGTGCTATGATGTTGGTACTGAAATCTTGTCGATATTTCAGAAAGATAGAGCCACCCATATTTCTGATCATATTCAGGAGTGGCGTAGACGGAAGAGATTAATTAAAGCCTTTATACCGTCGGAATTCCTCCTTGAGTGGTTCCTCAAATCTTTATTGCCATATATAGCGAAGGATGTTTCCACATCCGGAGTGCAGAATGAGGAACAAGCAATCTTTAGGGTGCAGGAACTAGACTTGATCTATGCTCAGTCTGGTTTGTTATATGAGATTATACCCAATGCTCCTCATTCGAGTTTTGATCCCAAGGTCAAACCTAGACCACATGCCGATGGCATTGTGGGATGTGCAAGTAAGAAACCTGCAGGTTCGGTTGCAAAACAAGTTGCTCAGTTTTCAACCAACCAATCTGCCTCGGGACAAGCTACGGCTTCCTCTCAGCCTCACCAAACGGCGAATGTACTTGCTGTGCAATCGTCAGACCAAAAGGGTAACCAGCAACCCGGACGGAACCAAAAGAAGGGTAAAAACAATAATAATAAAAAGGGTGGGTATAAGAACGAAAATGCCAATAATAATGATAAGAACAATAAAAATGCTAGGGGGGACAAGCAGACTAAACGTAAGGTTAATTT
Organism: Pseudotsuga menziesii; assembly: GCA_001517045.1. Classification (NCBI taxonomy): domain Eukaryota; kingdom Viridiplantae; phylum Streptophyta; class Pinopsida; order Pinales; family Pinaceae; genus Pseudotsuga; species Pseudotsuga menziesii. Next base: position 77,440 of record LPNX010914366.1, on the reverse strand, counting down.
TCCTTGCAAGCTATGTAAGGATGATCACCTCACTTACTTGTGCCCTAGTATGGATGAAGCTTCAAAGTTCATAGGACAGGGCCCAGCTGTGTTAACCAACCCTTTACCACATAACCAGAATATGAACTTGAAGTCCCATGATCAATCTAGTGATGATGATCCACCTGAGACTAGTGGTCGTGGGTGCATTAATATGATCCATGCCGCGAAGGTTGTGACGTGTGCAAAAGATTATACTTCGTCACAACCTAGCCTAGGCAAAGAACCTGATCTACCTGGAACTCCTTCGCGCATTGAGAAACCTGCGGATAAACCTGAGGCTACACCTCACATTGCTAAGGGGCTACTTAAGCGTTCGGAGCATAATACAAATTCCTGAGCCGCCTAGAACTATTCAATTGTCGAGGACTTGTGTCATACTCCTTGTGCGATGTTTGCATTGGAGGTGCTTCAGAGTTGTCTGTCGCAAAGGAAGGCTTTGCTTTCCGCTCTTGGTGTGAATGGTGATGATTCTTTCTCAATGATCAAATTTGAAACCGCAGGACATCAGCCTTGCTTGCCCTACTATGTGTCCCTTTTGATACATGTAGAATGTCTTAATATGACTATCAAGCATACTGTGATTGACGAGGGCGCTGCTGCTTCTGTGATGTCTTTGTCTTGTTGGAAGGGTCTTGGTTCGCCTGAGTTGTCAAAGTCTACGACCATGTTAATTGCTTTTGATGGGATATCGTTTAGGCCGCACGGCATCCTTCCTTCCCTTAAAGTTCGTTTGGAAGGGAAGACCGTTGCGATAGAGGTTGAGGTGGTTGATGCACCCCTTGACTACAATCTCTTACCGGGAAGGAATTGTATGTATAGTATGCAATCCGTTGCGTCTTCCGTGTTTCACGTTGTAAGCTTTCCACATAATGGGAAGATTGTAACGATTGACCAAATGGAATTCAAGAATCCTCCTGTTACTGCATCTTCGGGAGCTTCAGTTCCGAAAGAGTTGAACATTCCCAGCCGGAAACTGGGAGTGTCAGTGTAGGAATGTATCCTTCCCTCATGGGAACCTTTAGTTGTTCTGCAGCCATCCTCATGATAGGATATAGTTTCGGTGGTGGTTCCACATCTACAAGATTGGTGCCTTTTCGCACAAGTCATATGGGAGATCCTTGGATTCTTCCTTCACCGAGTCCTTTAAGTGAGTCCATCGAGACAAGTGTGCCGTTGCCTGCAGTTATGATAGCTTACCAAGCTAATCTCGAGTTTGCTGCAGATCCTTGTTCTTCCTCTTCGCGGATGGAGGAGGAAGAACCCTATGTGCTGCCGGCATGGGCAGTACAGTCTTCTCATGCCCACGACTAACTTGATACAGTTTTCCCTTCAGATGAAGCGATTATCGAGGCTATGTCGAGAGTTGAGCCACCATGGGAGGAACTTCATCATAAATCATATTTCCTTCCAGAGCTTGACCGTTTGGAGCATGAGGATTATAGGGAGATTCTTAGTCAGAAAGTTGGTAGACCTATGCTTCCATTAAGCTCTCCTAGTCTGATGGCTGATGGAAACATAGAGAACATATCGTCAACTATTCCTATCAACATTTCTCGCAATCCTGGTACGATTGAGAATGTCTACATTGGGGCGGATTGTTCCCAAGAGGAGATTCGTGAGTATACCGAGCTATTCAAGGAATTCCATGATGTTTTTTCTTGGTCTTACGATGAGATGCTAGGAATTGATCGTCGAATTGTCGAACATGAGATTAAAACTTACCCCAATGCTAAGCCTGCTCGACATCGTTTACGCGCCGTGAATCCTAGGAAAGAACCCGCCATAAAGGCAGAGATAGAGAAGCTATTGAAAGTTGGTTTCATCTATCCCATTCCCTTGACGGAGTGGGTTTCAAACCCCGTTTCGGTGGATAAGAAGGAGGGAGCAATCCATATATGCATTGATTTTCATGATTTAAATCGTGCCTATCCTATGGATAACTTCCCCTCACCGTTTATAGATCAGATTTTGGATGAGTGTGCGGGTAGCGAGGTGTTCTCCTTTATGGATGGATTTTTTGGGTATAATCAGATCTAGATCAAACCTGAGGACCAACACAAGACCGCATTTATTTGTCCTTGGGGAACATTTGCATATTGGAAAATGCCTTTCGGCCTTAAAAACATCGGAGATACGTTTCAACAGGCTATGACCTTGATCTTCCACGATATCAAGTCTATTATTGAAGTATTTTTGGATGACCTCGCTGCTCATTCTCACATGAAGATGCGTCATTCTTATCACTTGAGATTGGTTTTCGAAAGATGTCGGCACTATGCTGTTAGATTAAACCCTCATAAGTGCATCTTTTGCGTGAAGTCAGGTCGTTTGTTAGGATTCATCATTTCAAAGGAGGGGAGAAGAGTCGACCCTTTGAAGGTTGAGGCAATACTTCAATTGTCTCCCCCGAGCAATATTCGTCATCTTTAGTGTTTGCAAGGCATGGAAAACTTCCTACGAATATTTGTTGTCAATTTTGCCAATTTGACTAGAGGCTTCATGCGTCTCTTGAAGAAAAATACTCCCTTTGAATGGGATGAGCGAGCCCAGGAGTCCTTCAATTCACTTAAGCGAGCCCTAGCATCGGCCCCGGTAATTAGTCCTCTGGATTATAGCCGCGATTTCCTATTATATGTGGCCGCGTCTTTAGAGACGATTGGTATGGTTTTAGTTCAGGAGGATAAGGAGCTCCAGGAGCATGTCATATATTATCTGAGCCAAAACCTTATTGACGTAGAGATTCGGTATTCTCATGTCAAGAAGCTTTTATTAGCTACCGTACATGCGGTGCAACATTTCAGACATTATATTCTCCTTCGCCAAACCTTGGTTGTGGCCCATGTCAATCCATTTCAATTCATCCTCACACGTAGGATGATTGGGGGAAAGTACAATAAATGGATTGTCATCTTGCAAGAGCTTGATCTCGAGTTTGTTTTGGAAAAATCGAAGAAATCTTTAATCTTTGCAGAGCTCATATCATATTTTCTGAGCGAGGCTGAGGAGTTGGTATGTGAAGATACGTTCGTGGATGAACACATTTTCTTAATCTCAATGGCTGAACCATGGTATGGGGATATCATAGTATATCTACAAACACAGAGGACCCCTACTTACCTCTCGCGAGATGAATGACGACGATTATGTCACGTCTCCAAGAACTACCACACAGTGGAAAATACTTTGTACCACCGTGGAGTAGATTCCCTTTTACGACGTTGTTTAACTCATGATGAGGCTGAGGTAGTGCTTAATGATTGCCACGGAGGGGCGCGTGGCGGTCATTTATCTGGGCTTTCTACAGCTCAGAAGATTTTGAGAGAGGGTTATTTCTGGTCGTCGATCTTCAAGGATTGTATTGAAGCGGTCAAGAGGTGCCACCCTTGCCAAGTGTTCACATGTATCATGCACTCAAAACCTGCCCCATTACACCATATTATCACCGCCGGTCCCTTCACCAAGTGGGGGCTCGATTTCATGGATTGCAACCCAGCTTCAGCTGGGGGGCACCATCATATCATAGTGGATGTTGATTACTTCATGAAATGGGCAGAGGCAATGCCTACTGTAAAATCCGACGGTGAGACAGCCGCTCACTTCGTATTCAACCAAATCATTACTCGGTTCAAGATTCCGAGAGATCTTGTCACTGACCATGGCTCGTACTTTCAGAACCGTATGATGGAAGAGTTGGCATCCAAGCTAGGGTATAAGAAAGAGCACTCCTCTTCTTACTATCATCAAGCGAATGGACAGGTTGAAGCAGTGAATAAGTCACTTAAGTCCATTCTCTAATGAACCATTGCACAAAGCAAGACGAATTGGCATATTATGTTATACCCTTCTTTGTGGGCATATCGAACCGCGGTTAAGACTGCCACTGGTTTTTCTCCATATCAGCTTGTTCATGGAGTGGATTCGATATTGGCAGTTGAATGGGAGATTCCTTCATTGAAGTTATCCGTGGAACTCATACCAGACACTTCACCTTTGGAGGAGCGTTTGGTTCACCTTGAGCAACTCGATGAGCAGCGTAGAGATGCCTTGGTGACTCTAGAGGTTAATAAGCGTCGCGTGAAGGCCCAATATGATAAGTCTGTCCGTCCAAGAGTGTTTAGTGAGGGAGACTTGGTCCTTTTGTGGGATCAATCGAAAGAACCCTTGGGGGCAGGGAAATTCAATCCTATGTGGCGTGGTCCTTACGTGGTCAAGCGTGTCTTAGAGAAGGGTTCCTACGAGTTAGTGGATTACGAAGGGACGGCCTTGGTGGAGCCTAGAAATGGGCTCTATCTTAAAAAATACTATGCATGATCTTTAGCCAAGGCTGTTTGTTGTATATTATTGTACAGATTTTTTGCATATTTAGGTCTTGTTTATCGTGATCGGGTTTGTGATTAGCTTCTGTTTCTTGTGGCAGATGTCAATGCAATATTCCACCTACATAGGGTTCGCAGATGGTGCAATCTGTCACACTCAACACTCAGCCTCAGGTGCTTGGGTGATTTATACTCCTATGGTTCGAGTACTTTCTTCAGGAGGTGTATGTCTACAGCCATCTTCCAACAATGTTGCTGAATATAGTGCCATTATTGAGCTTCTATGGGATGCCATCTCACATGTTGTTCTCTCTCTTGAGGTACGTCTTGATTCAGAGTTAGTAGTGTCACAGCTCAATGGTTTGTACCATGTTAGAGATCCAACGTTATTGAGGAGATTCTTACGGGTAAGATTGTTAGAACGACAATTTGAGAGTATCACATATACACACATTCCAAGAAATTATAATCAACTTGCTGACTCATATGCTAACTACGTGTTAGATTGGCATTTGTCTCATTCATAATAAATTAATCATAAACACATTTTTACACATGTAAATAAATAAACCGATCACCATAAAAAAAAATTATATATATCAAAAATATGGTAATACATAGTGTCATAATACAAAATTGGGGCTTTGAAAGCCATCATCATATACACGATAGTACAAAATAGATACACTCCCAGGTATCTAGTCCTGTGGAGGAGGAGGGTTGTGATCATGATACGTCACTACGGCTCTAGCCAGCCGCCGGAATAAATGCACCCATGCGTGTGGTACACCCACCAACTATCACTGCATGGCCTTAGGAAATTCGTCGACTTGCGCCATGGGAACTCTATGTGTCAGCCACACGAAGTTGGTATGAATGTTTTGGAGCGTTCGCTCCGCATCCACACCGGTGATGTCACCTCCCCTTCCCCTCCGTCTATGACGTGGGAAGCCCTCTAGTCACTGTGGTCCCACATTTGCACATGAATGGTAGATGTCACTATGTATTGTCACCCAAAAACATGTCTTTTTGATTTCACATAATCAAGAAAACACAAAAAAAAAGTTAAATAATTCAAAAATTTTAAAAAGAATGAGGGTTGAGATTCATTACCTATGTCTTCGAATGCTGATCCTGGTGGAAATGGCATGGGATCCCCCCAGAAATATATCCCTGCATAGGGGTAGTCATCTATGGCAACAATCTGTCGTCACCACCATGTGAAAAATTCAGCTGGATAGGGGTTGGCCACCCTACCACCCACTAGTCTGCGCATCGTGTCTGCCCAACGTCGTTGGGCGGGATCTAGAACCCCATGGAGAGGAGCATCCACTCTAGGGCTCAATCCTGGAACACGCTCGAAGAAAAATGTGCTCAATATGCTACTGAACCCGAAGTTCCATATCCTACCTGCCTTACTCTCACTGAGCTGATGTTTCATGTTGCTCAGTAGTGTAGTACTTTAGTCGTATACGGTCGGTCTCATACACTCCACCGCATAGAACATCTGTGCTTGAGAGGCCTGATGGAGTGATGCTAAGCCTTCTATCCTACCCAGTGTCAGTAGTATGTCCTTTAGGCCCAGCACCTGTATAGCGTTGGTGGGAACTTGACTCCCCACCTTCGCAGTATCTGGGTAGCAGTACATAGCTATGTACTCATTGATAGTAAGCCCATGACCTGGCCCACGTCAGGAACGAAGGTTCACCACCTCCCCTCGTCTAGATAGACCTGTGATGAAGTAGATATCCTCCACCTCAATTGTGAGGGACATACCGTCTATCCGGAAGGACTCTGACTCTAGATCCCAATAGTCTACCAGCATCTGTAGTAGCCCTGGTTTGGCCCTCAAGCCACCTAGGCACCAAAACTTATAGAGTCCGCATGCATGTAATACTTGTTGAGCCCTTACATCGGCCCTTATTGCTTCTTCTACTTCACCATGCTCACGTTCTCGCCATTCTAGCACCATCCTGCATGAGAAATTGACCAATTGTCCATTAGATTTTTGTAAATCCACTTGCGCGGTGTCATACGCGACTGTTTTGCAAACAACCACGTATGTACGCGGTTTCTAGCCCCTTTTCCGCGTATGGCCAGCCCTATACGTGGGAAAAGCTTCAATACCCATGTGGGCCGTAGTGCTCATGTAAGATTGGCCTTAATAACCTTATTTGACCATGAAAACTTGTAAAAATTGTATTGAAATGCAAGTTTAGAACATGAGTAAGTACCTGGAAGAAACGGTTGTGAATTCCGCCAGTTGGATCTCCTGGAATTTACAGTTCAAAATCACAGCTCCAATGGATAAAAGTTTCAAATGATTTCTATTTTTTACTATTTATAGAAAAATTTTCAAATATTTGAAAATTTTTACCCCCTTTCCTATAGTTTTGACCGTTTCTAACCATTTTGGACCGTTTCTGACATAATTTGTGATGTAGAAGACCATTTGCAGTGTCATTTTAGCCTTTGGATTGACCCATTCGTTCCCATCTCAGGTATCATGTCTACACTAGCATATAGGTTAGGATCACCACCGTTTGCATTTTGCATGACCTTATGACCATGTCACTATATCCTTAGGTACGAACCCACTCTATTGTGTCACGGAACCTTCTTTTTGCTTTAGAAGTGCCATGATATGAGTGGTAGAGCCTCACCTTACATGGGTACCCTAGTTAGTGCCTTATTTGTATTTGGTGCCCATGCCGATGTTTCTCCCTTTAGGGTGTCGGAGTCCATTGTATAGTATTTCCATGACATTTTGCAAGAGCCTCATACTCCTCTTGATCTTATGCTGGCCATGTTCCCTCCGGACTCCCTTGTATCAAGTTGTGGATGCATTATCATGAGATTTTCCTATCTTATTGAGCTTTATGCTGGCTCCCCTGACATTGTGTTTCAGCCATATAGCCCGAGCTTGTCTAATGTCTAGCCATGCAGAGCCATTTTTTATATCCTTCACAGCTTGATTTCCCTTTTTACCAGGAGGGGATTTTCCCCCGAGTGTCGATATCCTACACATGTATCCTTGCATTGAGCATAGGTATGTTCCACTGCATGGAACTAGTTTGTTTTCCCTTATGACACTTGTCTCCTCCTAGTTTGTAACTATAAAGCTAGTTTATTCTTTTTTCAAGATTTTCAAATAACTGAAAAAGTCCAAAAAAATCAAAAAACCAAAAAGCCAGACAAGAAAAGATATTATCTCTGGCAGCTGTCGAGTCGTGTCGCCTTCGAATAGAGCACTGTATATCACATCCGTTGGTTGGGTTATAGTTTGACTTTAGGAGCTGTACTCGTTTATCTGAGTTTATCTCCATGGACTGGTTATGCTTCCAGTCCCTATGGAGCCTCTATTGATGCCTCCTGCATCATAGAGATGTCCCAGTTTGTATATCGAGTCTATGCTGCCTTTATTCAGTCACCATACACCGTTATTCTCTTGTTCGAAGGAATTTGAAACCTGAGTCGGCCATTCCTCGGTTATCTTGACTTTGCATGTCAGCCATTCCCGCTACAGTTACTGGTTCATGCACCTTCCACATTAGACAGCTTTGCTGAGTACCTCGTGTTGGATGATGGGGGATGCCTTAATGCCCTCCTTCCAGCAGATTTCATCCCATCGAATTTAGATCATTTATTCTGGGATTGGATTCTAGAGTCATTTTGAGTGCCTTGAGACTTGCAGTCATCAGTGGCAGTTTCTCTCGCCATCGACAGTTTTGGGAATACATCAATGTTCCCTGATCGATGGATTCTCTCAAGTGTTCGACCTCAACACATTTATTCACACTTGTTAGTTTGCACTCAAGTACCTTGATTCTCATTTTCATTATCGGTGGGTGATCTCGCGTCTGTTAACGGTATACATCAATGACCGGTAATCAAACGATGGACTACTATGTTCGACCTTGACACCTCTATTCACATAGTAGGACATGTACTCATAGCGGTTTGTGTAGAAGACCTTCCAGATTGGTGGCATCTCTTATATGCTACCTCCTTGATCGTGCAAGTGTTCATGAGATTTCAGCTCTCGTGACTTGTTCCAGTATATGTCAGACATTTCCAGCCACTATGGAGATCTTGATCTATTGTATATCTTCAGCCTTTGTGGAGATCATGGTCATTTGTATATCTTCATTATGGAGATTCTGATCTATGTATATTGTACGTGGCGATGACCACATATGTTCTATCATGTTTCATGCCTATTCATGGCCATTGTACTCTTATGTATCCGGGACTGCTATATGTATTTGTAGTTATATGCAAAGTTGTATTATGGTACTATGCTGATTGGGTGGCTGGTATTCCATTTGGGTACCTTCATCACTCCACTTCTAGGATGGACTTATAATGTATTTCGGCCATCACATAACCCCTCTGATCTCATACATTAGGGGGCATCTGTTATAGCGGATTTCACCACACTAGGTGAATCACACATTGTATGGCCTTCCCCTGTCCTGCTGCAGATTCATTAGCCCCTATGGACCACTTTCTGTCTTTTGATGTATCCTTAACCATCCCTAAAAACATAAGAAAAGTGATATACGCGGTTTTTTCCCCGATAACCACGTACATACGCGGATATTCCCCATATAGTCGCATACATCGAGATGTGTGCATAATCCAAATCCTTTTGGAGTGTTCCTTGACTTGGATCTGACTCATATGACTCCTGGCCTTCCATATTCCTTGAGATCGCACGGATTCGACCTTTCAATATCCCTTTGAAAAGATATATAAGGAACCCCTTTGTACATTGAAAGAATAAAAGAGAATTGAGAGTAACGAAACTATAGTCCATTGTTGCCAGAACTTATGCTTGAGTCTGCATCCCTTTGTCCCTTGGAGCACTGTTGTGTTCTTCCCAAGCTTGACTTTTTCTAGTAAGCTTGCTATCAAAGTGATGGAGGATTGAGGTGGTGAAGGCCCAAGTGGGGGATTCAGTTTCTCTGATTCGCAGACGTGCCCTCAGAGGTTGTCAGTTGTAATCACTGATTCATATTAATAGAAATATATTTTCCTATCCAGTAATGTGTATTTGAATGAATATTGTATCCATTGGAATATGTCAAATGCTTTTACATTATTGATTATATATGCTAGAATATATATAAAACCATGAGATATAGTACGCTTGCATTGTTTACTTGTTGTTGAGGATGTGTTATAACAATTCAAGATGAAGATTGGAAAGCTCAATGGGGATCTACTTCAACCGTCCGGAATAAGGTACAAGGTTCGATCCTTTAGTGTTAGATGTTTTTATTTCTATTGCATATTGGGAAAGATTGATTTCTAGAGTCTAGCTATCTGTTGTGGTACCCCAAGCCATAGGAATTTCTCTCCTTAACAACCATGCATCATCAATGATAGCAAAGACACTTTTGTTCAACTACTTGCAAACACAAATTGTTAGGTATCAGAAATATTCTAGTTAAAATTTGAAAGACAGCTGGAATTCAAGGCAGTGAAACTGTATGAATAGATTAGTGCTAGGATAATCATTTTTCTAGATAATCTAAGGTTAGGAGCCATTAAATTATTGTTGGTTTAGAGCAGTGAAAACACCAAGTCTGTAGTCTAAAACAAATGTGAGCAGATTCTCTCAAGCTTGAGACATGTTCACCTTTCTTTGCTCCCCTCCCCACAATGAGGAAACATAGATTCTCTTCTTCAGCCCACGTAACTAGCTTATTGCTTTCTCCTATCATCTAGACATGAGGTGCATATCTCTCTTATTCATCACCAACACAAACTTCCATGATTTGAGGCTCCTCAGCTGTCTGATTAGGGGATAAACAAATCACTTCACTTTTCCACTGTATCCATGAGACATTGTGAGGAGGCACTGTCACATAAGAATGCGAAAACTGCAGCATAGCGGTCAATCAATAAATGAATTATCCATTAAGTAACCCTTGTTTTAATTGACTTGGCCAAGGAGGGTGATCTTGATAGAAAACATTACCTCATCGACTTGGTTTTCCTTATGTAGATTAATATATTACCAAAATATTCATCTCTTTCATGGCCTTGGATGCTAGAATAGACATATTGTAGCCTTGATCTCACCTCTTAGATATTCCATTGTTTGATTGTAAGTAAACAAGGTAACAACATAAACATCAAAAGTCATTGAGAATGGCATGTCTTCTTATATTGACAAATGACAGTTTGAAATCTGGGCATATGTTGATTCAAGTTTTTGTCAATGCAAATTTCGACATGCTTGTGGCTAATTTCTCATGGCTCTTGCACTATTCTTTCTAGGTTCCATCCATTTATGCAAATCACCATATTAATAGCTGACCTAAGAAATTTAATCTCTTCAATATCCTTTCTCTCAAACCTGACAACACCATATACACCTAGACCATCATTCTTGTATTAACAATATCTAGTGGTTGTGGAAGGCCATAAAATTACCATTACTTATTTGTAAAGATATCACATGTTAATGGATAAACACTGAAAATACCTCATAATGGGTGACCATAGAAGAAACCGCCTATGATCAGGTAGCTTCAAGGAAGACTGATCAACAATGTTAACTAACATCAACCTTAGGTTCCCTTTATAGATAAAACATCAAGTAGGTCCGGTGACAATATAATTGAATAGGTTGTCTCTGGTTTATCAGTATCAATTAAGTACATATTTGATCTTCCCATTCTTGGTGCCAACTAACTAACCTTGCATGACACTCCATAGACAAACCACTTATTGGTGTAGTGATAAGCTTTCTCATATGTATGTTGATGAATATCTGAGGCCACCATTGCCTGAAACACAGACCCAAGTATATAATTCTGTATTTTTCTCTATTTAAGTTGATACAAAATTCTTTACATCCGACCTAAAAAAAATCAACAGTAGAAAATGAAAATTGCTAAATTATCAACTACTTTACTGGGATTTCAGATGAAGAGAATGTCTTAGCCATTAGATGTTTTGAATAAAAGTTAAAACTGTGCCTGCTAGTATCACGAGATAGAATATACATTTAGTTTCAAAAAATAGACCCCAAAGTTTAACTGTAGTCTATTAAGTTAACAAGCTATTACAATGACAAACTAATCATTTGTCATTGTAATACCCAGTGACCAAGACTGTTGTTAAGACCTTCCTTTTCTATTGATCAGCCAAATTATGTTAAAATCCATCGACTGCCATATTTAAACTAAGAATAATTCGTAGAGTATTTTGAGATATGTATGTTACCTCTTTTCCTAGTTTGTGACTTGAATGCCTGTTGAGGTGAATATAATTTGTTCACGGAACCTACAGAACTCGCTAAATGAAATAGTGGGAAATTATCAGGTCGTTGTGGCGGCCAAGTGCAATAAAATACCATAACATTGATGCCTCTAGAGCAATGTTGGTTTAGACCTATTTTGGCTCTATTAAGATGATATATCAAGCTAGTTTTCCTTCCTGAAAACACTAGCTGCGTACACAGTAGTATAGTTTCCTTCCATAATTGAAATCATCACACTATAACTCCTACCAGGTTGAGTCCGGTCATTCAATCCAACTTAATAATAGAATTTGAGTCCACCAATGAATATGCCATTTGGGAAGACCTACCATTTAAAGTGAAATTGATAAATTTTTTCAAGTTCCTGCACCAAATATCCATGGTTCTATTCCGTTTTTGTTTTCATTGACTGCATTCCTTGTACCCTTGAGCATATGATCCCAACCTTTGAGAATGGTTGTTGTTGAGCATCTCAAATCAAGCAAGAGAGAGCCTGGTTATTTTTAGGAGAAGCTGGAATGGGGCAAAGAAATGGTCTCGTTTCAGCAAGCGTTCCTTGAGGAAATATTTGAGGAGGTTTTGCAGTTTAGACTAGAAGAGAACACCAAAGCTTAGAAAAAACTGGCAACAATTTGGGCTCTTCTTCATTGCAGTGGTCCATCCTATTGACCTAAGGCATTTTGGGACATGGGAGAAGGTAATCCAACTTGATTTTCAAATTGTCTATTTTTTTAGGAACATTTGAGCCTTTGAAACTGCATTTCCTTACTACTCTGGGTAGAAACCCTATGATCGCACTTCCTATGAAAAGGTATCCAATATTTTGAGACTGCATTTCCTCACTGCTCTGGCTGTAAATCCTCCTAACTTCAAAAAGTTGTGAGACTACCTTTGATACAATGGATGGTCATAGGAATATAAGTCATATTTCATGTAAAATAAATAAAAATTTGCATGGTAATAAGAAGGATGGTGCACAAGACTGCTAGTGCAAAAAGTAATAAGCAGCAACATGGAAAAACATTCGCACAACTATGACCACACAACACATGGGTTTTTATCCAAAATTCACTAAAAATTTATCAATTCATAGTAAATCCATAAAATTACTAGGGATTTTGGGATTTTGTAAGCAAAGAATGTGGTGTTGACGCCAATGGTGCAGAATTCGTGGGCCGCCTCTTCAAAAGTCTCCACGTTCTCTCCAATGCTGCTTTATACATGGCAACTATGGCAATTAAATAGAGAAATTGTAAACTCTCAACAATGATTAATATCGATCCCAATCTCCTCAACGGGTATTACCAATATCCATATCCATAACCCGCCAAACCCTCCAATGTTTGGCACCAACAGATAGGCTATTTGACATGAACTACCAGGTCTAGCAGTAATCAAAATTGAAGGATGGTGGTTAAGGAGAATCGGCCATCGGCCATGAATGATGTTGTTGTAGAGGTGGGTGCACAACTA
>LPNX010914366.1:0-64223 GCA_001517045.1 Pseudotsuga menziesii | reverse complement strand
ATATATATATATATATATATAATTTAATTTCATAAATTATGTTGATTTGTTCGGTTTGGTTTTTTTATTATTATTTGTTTATATAAGTTATATAGATTTGTTTTGTTTTTGTTTTATTTTAATTATTTTATTGTATAAAAAAAATGTTTTTTTATATTTTTTTGTTTTATTGTGTGGACTGGGTTAAACGAACAATGAATCAGGTAAGTAGTAATGTCTGGTAGAGAGGTGGGATGTGGGACTAGTTAAAGACTATGGGGAATGTATTAATCCTATGTGTATGGTAGACTTGTTGTAATGGCTGGTCTTCTAGTAGCATGGTATACTAGGTAAAGCCAACTGGTATGGGGTAGACTGCCTAACCAATTATTATAATCTACTAGTCCATTCCTAGCTGGGTGTAAGCCACACATATCAAATATATATTCTAATTCTATTTAATAGGAGGTTTCTTTAACTCCTTCCATGTAATTTCCTATGTCCCAATGAGTTCCCTCAACATCTATACTCCCCGGCCTCCAGTTGTACTCCCCAATTCCACTAGTTTAATGGTTCACTCCGAACAATCAATCTACGAGCACCCTCTTGGTAAAAAGACTGGATATTCCTCGTAGCATAAATTCCTTTCTATCATGAACCAACTAGCTCTTGGCTGCCCTACCTTCTGAATCTACCTGTCAAGGAATGTCATTTGAAAGAGAAACCAGGAAACAAGGTGGAATGGGACCTATCACTAACTGATTATCTCCTTCTCAAAGAAAGTAATATATAAGTAAAGAGGTCGAACAATAAAAAAAGGTAAGGAAAGTTACCAGTATAAATAATATTTATAAAGGTAAGTTTCCCATTTGAAATAGGCAATCAGAGATAAAACTCATGGCACCAAGGTTTGTAAGAACCGCCCTCAATAAAAATATTCTAATGAATATTTCCTTACATAAGAAGGCATTGACTCCTGTATCAACTCTAGGATCGACTGCATGGAGTAGCATAATGAGTATCAGCATCAACTCTTTACGCATACTTGGATTGATTAATAGCATCGCCACCTAACATCGACTACATGAAGTACAAACATCGAGTGTATAAACTCTTAGGATCGACAACATTTATATTTTTTTGGTTTTTTTTATATTTTTTGTTTTATTTTTATTATTTTATTATATAAATTATGTTAATTGGCTATATATTATATTTTTTTAAGTTATTTAGTTTTATAAATGGAGTAGTTTATATGGAGTTGACGATTTGGCCCAAAAGTTGATCGACGCCGTTGCCACTTCTCCCTCTAAACCTTTTGCACCAAGATGGCCTTATATGCAGAACATTTCTTGCAGGTATCAATGTTTGTCTCTACCATTTATGGGAGCTGGTCAAACAATCTTATGATCCCTCTTCTAATGCAACTCGGGTCTAGAGTTTTGTGAAACACTTGTGTACTACAAAGTGATGTAGATTACTATTCAAGCACTGTGTGTGAAAGTTCTTTTTGAGGTTTCATCAAACACTTGCAGTGAGCACTGTTGAAAAATTGAAGTAGGTTTCTAGATATACAAGGTTTGATTTTAATCTTACTGCAATGGGCCCTTAGAATATAATATTCTCATAATACAAGTATTTGGTATTGATTCAAAAGAGAAATACAACAAATTTATATGAGAAAAATATTTAAATACCATACTTAAAACAAAGTTCAATACTCAGGAAACCAGATCTAAGATTACATGAACATCTGACATGTGCAAGGGATATTAAACATCTAACCTGTACAATGGAAAAATCTACAGCACCTTCAGTCAGTAAATAGTATCCTTTAGTGGTCATTATTTGACTTTGAGAGTGAGATGGTAATGTGTGGCCTTGAAATGAGTACACCCAATTCTATTTGTGTCCCTTTGCAAGTAGATAACAATGATCTAACAATGTTTTAATGTCAATCTTCTTTCCCAATGGTGTGCACCCTCTTAGTACCCATGCTACCTCTAGCTGGAGTATTAGTTTCACCTCTAGCTAGAGTACGAGTTTCCTCTCTATTACTAAATTGAATCATGTGATGACATATTGATTATATCAATAGTGATACGATTGTACATCGACCACACCCAATTTACATTGATCTTCCTTTAAAAAAAACATAGATGCTTGCAATGCAGAAACTCCCTTTGAGTTCATTTTCACTAAAGATCAGCCACGAATTTTAAATATATGCTTCTAACAATGATTTTCAATATTTAATTGTATGTATCAAGTTCATGATCAAACCTTTACTGTGACTTTTCTCATCAAAATAATCTCTCTGCAAATCCATCGAATATGTGGAAAATGGCCAAAACCCTTTTTCATATTCTCAACACAATAATGTATATAGTATAAATTATGGGGTTTTACTTAGTGACCTTGCTTGGATGGGAACTTTATTTATCTGCACTGGGAATCTTCTGTTCAAGATCCAATTGGATATGGAATGGAATAATATGTTAGGCATGGCTAATAAAATGGAACATCAAACTTTCGGATCCATGTTCGGCCTCCATGATCTGATCGCCTCTCTTCTTTGCTGGAATCTGTTCCCCTGCCGCCGCGTCTGGGTTATCTTCCATGTCTTGACCTACCATATCGGTATGATTCACCAGCGCTTCCCCTTAATTATTTATCATTTTTGGATTTATAGTTTTCCCTTAAAGATCATGTATGTCCATAAGCTTTTTGATGGATGCGCATATTGTCTCTATCCCTTCATGTTCCTACCCATGCCCATGCTTTTAACGCTTCCTTTGATAATAATAGTGAGCTTGGATAGGAAACCCTACTTGACTTTGAGGGGGCCATGGACAGAAGAATTACCTGTTGGTCAAATATGAACAGGAACAAGCTCAAGAGGATGGCATCACTTCCCATTCGTGGGTGGAAGCACATCGTCGTATTGATCCAAGAGTTGTTCTTATCAAACATGTCAAGCCGATCGATCCAATATCGAATGTTGTCTAAAAAATTTGTCGAAAGCAAGCAAAACCTAGTTTGGCTTGTGGTTTGGCCCTTGACATGACTTGCAAATGGTATGGGAATAGGGCATGATGATGATCAAGGTTGGAATTTCATTTCATCTTGGGTTGGAATTTCAGACTAATTTTTGTTTTTTTATGTTTTGGGCTTTATTTTTCAAAACATATAAACTTTTATTAAAAAAAAAAGTTAGTGTAAAATGTTTTCATTAATAGGTTTTTATTTTTCAAAACATATAAAGTTTTATTAAAAAAAAAACTTAGTGTAAATTTTTTTCATTAATAATTTTTTATTAAAAAATTTAAGCTATAAAAATATTATTTTTTATTATATACTAAAAAAAATCTAATAAAAATATTTACCAAATATAATACAAATCATAAATGACACCCTCTAACATTATACAATATACACCCACCATATCCATATTACTTGCAATTAAAATTTGGGTTTAGAAACCAATTTCATTAAAGTTCAACCTCTAGAAAAATTATGAAAAAATTAACGGCGACTTATAGAAATAGCTAAACATAAAAAATACGTTATTAATTTTTTACCAAAATTAAAACATCGCTTCCTCTCACACGTGGCAAATTAGTATGCGTTTAGGAGGTACTCACACCTCTCACACTTGGCAAAGTAGTATGCATTTTGGAGGTACACACCGCTTGGAAAGGTGCATTTAAAACTAAAAACCATGGTTTTGTTTTTAACTTGGATGAATAACTATGAAAATCAACCCCAATTCTAATGTAAGAAATGATTATAACTCAATGGTATATAAAGGTTTCAATCATATCTAAATAAATTTTAATACCAATGAAATTAATTATAGTTAAATCAATTTTAACAATACTCAATATTTAAAGCATAATACCATATTGATTTTTATATTTAAAGGGGCTTCTATATTTAAATGGATTGTGTGGCTATGAAAAGGGATTTTTTTTGGATTTTATATTTAAAGGGATTGCTAAATGTGTCTCTATGAATTTTTTTTTAGAATTCCTTGTAAGATTAAGTAATAAACTTAAAAAAAATGCACGGGACATACTCTTATGAAATGTATAGAAGTAAGAAGAGTCAAATAGAAGAAACTAAGTAAACCACCTAAAACAAGTCTATTACATCATAGTCAAATATGATTGGGTATATTTTAGGACCCTCTCTCTTACATCGTAGTGCAACCTTTGGTACCTTAAAACATTATTTAGCTAGCCCAATTAGGGTTAAGAAATGGCAGAGGCTCTACTTTGAATACCTCTTCTCCCAAGTAAGAAACACAATCAAATTTATGGTAGGGGAAGTGATATGAGATTAAAAAATAAATTTAATTTCTCAAGATAATAGAGGTAGAGGTTTTTAACCACCCAGTATGTTAAAAACAAATAATATCTGCAGAAACCCCCCCTATAAACAAGATCTATGTTGCTCCAACGTCTTTTAGGTATACCTCCTATAAAACTACCATAGTCATATTCAATAGTTATATCTTTGACATTATTAAGGGATAACATCCCAATAATGGCATTATTCTATGTTATGTCCTTCCTTACAAAACTCATTAGAAAAGGCCATGTAGCAAGTTCTAGTTGCATATATACTCCATTCACCAGTATTGAAGGGGATTACTATAATATCTTGTACTAAGAGAGAGGAACTACAATCAAAATTGGTTAAACTAGAGAAGTAATAGATGGAGGTTGGTGAGTTGATTGAGACAAGTTCTTTTACCCTATAATTGGAAAGTCTAGGGATCCATACAGACGCCCAGGTCTATGACGCTTATAATATGGTGTAGAATGAGCAAGAGAATCATTTATGTTAGTAGATTTAAAATGTTGGCAAAGGGTTATATGGAACATACTATGTTTCCAACAGAGTTTTCTCCAACTAGTAAAACTAGAACAACTCATTAACATGGCAATCATATACAAGCACCTAAACACTAAGTCCAGTTAAAGGATGTCATGAAGTCCATTTTACTTTGTAAAGGAAAGGACCAAATTCATGATAGCATGTCATTGAGTAGTTGGTAGTTACTAACAAGGATCTCAAGGAATATGTTAGGCACTCAAGATTCTCTACTTTGGACATTGTCTAGGATTTTTCCACTTTTGACTCTATTGGCTTCCCCTGCCACATTAAGGTGCTCCTAATTCTTATAGATTTTGTATCTACTACATTGTATAGGGTATACCATTTTGATTCCACCCCTTATTAGGATTTTTTAGTGTATCTTTCTTAGTTTTGGAGATGCTCTAGGAACTCTCTCATTGCTGAGATGTATCTTTCATGCAATTGCTTTGTTGGATATCTGAAGATCGAGGTGCATGGCACTAATATTACTAATAGAAGGTAGAAAATTTACAAAATTTACATTACATTTTCAAATTTGCAATTTTCCATTACACAATTAAAAATGACTAACATAAATGACTAATTCATATTCTTCTAACTAGTCATTTTTTATGCCGTGACTAAATTAGTCATTTATGTTAGTCATTTTTAACTTTGTCACTTATTATCTAGTCATATTTGTTAACTGGTGACTAAATTAGTCGTTTATAGTTGGG
This sequence comes from Pseudotsuga menziesii, assembly GCA_001517045.1. Classification (NCBI taxonomy): domain Eukaryota; kingdom Viridiplantae; phylum Streptophyta; class Pinopsida; order Pinales; family Pinaceae; genus Pseudotsuga; species Pseudotsuga menziesii. The sequence continues at coordinate 58,644 of LPNX010914366.1, read as the reverse complement.
TCAATCAAAATTGCTCATGTTTAGTAGTAAATCACTTTAAAAACACTCGGTAACTAGAATTTTTAGTTACCTAGTAGCTAATTCCTCATTTTGTACTAGTGTACTGTTTCATTTGTTGTTCTTATCAATGGATCAACATAAGAATTATTTAGACCTAGGAATGGTATGATACAAGGATATCCATTGTCCCCTCTTCTTTTTCTTTTGGTGGTTGAAGGATTAGGTAAATCCTTAGAGGAGGAAAATGTATCAGGAATGTTTAAAGGAATCAAAATGGGCTCTTCTTGAATCAACTCTCATCCACTTTTTTTATGACATCTTAATTTTTTGTCATGAGTCCATTGACGATTCCATTAAGCTTAAATATATTTTGGAACTTTATTGCAAGGCTTTAGGCATGACACTTGATGAGGCCAATGTTAGAATATGTAATGATGACTTATGTGGTATATTGGTAAAATATAATTCAAAGGAATAAAATAACTCTAATATGATAAAATAGAGTTATCCGACATGCATCATTGCAATTATATCCTTTCTAATCATTCTCTATATAAAGATGTGGAAATTAATTTATCTGACATGTGTTATGGTATGTAATGTAATCCATATCTCTTGGTATATAAGAGAGGTAAAGGAGACCCTTTTGGGTATGTGTTGAATGTACTTCATCACACATCACATGTTGTGCATTTCATTTGTACACACATATGTGAGGATTCCATGTAATCCCATAGATCTATTTTCAGAATAATGGAAAATGCAAACCTTCCCATGGACGTAACCCATATTGGGTATACCACGTATATCGATGTTCTTTTGTTGTTCTCTTTTCTCCAATTTTATTTCATGATTTTATGTTGCTTAGTCGATAGAGGGATAGACTTGTAATGATTTCCGTAGTTTATATTTTGTTATGATATTATTTCACATGTTCACAATATTCTAACAACCAAGTCATTTGTCTCCTTCATGGGTACTGTTGAGGATTTGAAAGATAATATATCTTCTATGTTTCCTTTTAATGAAGTCCTTTTGGAATAATTTATTAAGTATTTGGGATTCTCTATTAAACTTAATGGATAATGAAAATAACATTGGTTTTGGTTTACTTCCAAGGTTCAGAAGAGGATATATTTTTAGTGCAACAAATGGATTTCTAGAGGGGGTGGAATGATTCTTCTTGATTTGGCTGGGAAGCAATATTTGTTTATTGGGTTTCTCTACATTTTCTTCCGTAAGGAAGTTTAGTTTTTATTAGAAAGATCTATTTTCAATTTCTATGGATGGGTGACAACAATAAAATCAATTTTTATTCGCCTTGTAGAAAGCTTAAATTTCCAAAAGAATTAGGGGGATGGGGGATTACAAATCTTCACTCATTTGCAATATCTCTTGCTGCAAAAAATGTTTCGAGGATCTTAAAAGGTAAGGTCCTTTGATTCAATTTTATAAAAGGAAAATACATCAATCTTCTTCTAGTATTGCAATGGATTTGTCTTCCAAATAAATTCTATAAAATTGTCTTAGTGGTTTGGAAAGATGTTATAACTTATTTTCCCTTCATCAATGATTGGTTAGTGTGGAAGGTGGGAGCTAGTGAAATTTTTTGAATTGGGTTTTATACTTGGGTAGGTTGTGAAGGTATCCATATTTTACCCTACCGTATGGTTTAAAATTGAATATATCAAGGTTATTATACTTGAATCAGATTGAATTTGATTAGGAGTAATCTTATTTCTCAAGAATGGATCAATGTTGATTTTATGATATTTTTTAAAGAGGATAGGATTATTTGGGCTAACTACATTTCTATTTTATCACTAGTACAAAATCAGAAATTAATGACTAAAATCCGGTTATAAACGACTATTTTTGAGTCGACGACTAATAGTAGCTAATTTCCACTATCTTATATCTTGACCAACTTAGTCGTATTTCAATTAGTCATTAATAGTTTGACTTATTAGTAATTGATTTAGTCATTGATATTGTCATTATTGGGCAATGATTTAGTCATTCATAGTCAATGATTTGGTCATTGATTTAGTCACTGATGTGACAACAATTAATGACCAAATATACTACTATATGATAACATATTAATGACTAAGGTAAATACGACTAGATATGAAAAATTAGCTAGTAATAGCCGTATATATGTGAATTTAGACTTTTTTGTAGTCACAAATTTATGATAGGGTACGAAGGAATTGGACCACCAACCTCCTGCCTATAATTAGGCAGGTTCTCTACCATTGAGCTAGCACCCTTTAAGAAGTTGTTATTACTTGATAATGATGAAATTCAAACAAATTTGTATTATTGAAGCATACAAAGTAATTATTATCAAGTTATTATAGATCCATAATGGCTTACGTTGTACTAGTCATTCAAGTCAATTTTGCACTAGATAAATGCATTTGAAAGACTTTAATGACTATTACAAGGTAATCCATTATGTATCTATAGTAACTTCATAATCATTATTTTTGTATGTTAATTCATCACATTCTACACAAACAAATATTTTCAATGATAACCAATCCAGGATAACCAATTAGCACTCAAATAATGCACCATCAAACATCCCCTCTTTAAGGGAAATAAAATTCCTATACTCACCAAATTCCTTTTGATTACAATCTTAGGACACATTTTACAAACACACAATATAGTGAAAACCATTGGAAAATATGTGAGAGTTTCAACAAACTCAATTTTAAAAGAAATAATCATGGAAAATAGAAAACCCTAAAACAATGCACTATTACAAATGATACATAATAAACCCTTATGGAAACACAGACTCTTAATGCAAAAATTGATTGTCAATTGATTCACCAAATGATTTCAATTTTGGGTTGTGACGCTTGGGATTAGAGATAATCGTCGTTGATAGAAAAGAACTTTTATGCATTGTCACAACAATAGAAAAATAATATTATAACAATCATTGTGTAGCGTATACACATATTTGGTCTTTAATGAATACAATTAAGAACGCTATATCACTTGATTGCATTGTAGCCATTATTTTCCACTACTAAAATATATTTGCCATGCCTTTACATGACCTCACATAGGACTATCTTTGCTTCAAATTTGTGAATTCACAATCACATATGGAAAAAAATGTCCGCAACCACATCTGGGAAAAATGAAAAAAAAATTAATGGCCATGATTTAGAGTGAAACTAAGTACAAAAAATTATGTTCTTCTAGAATCCGTTGGGTTGTTCTAGGAATTTGGACCCAATTCTCTTTAGATTCAACTTCACCAATGACAAGACATACACTATCCTTGTAATGTCATCATGAGATTGAGTCCTTCATTTAATGGGAGAATAGAAGTTAAAATAAATATGAAGTTAACATAAAATATGGTTATCTAGAAGATAACCAATTAGCTAATTTTCAGTTACTATCCCTAGACTCTTTTATAAGGAAAGTTGAAGAGAATGAGACAAACCTATTCTCCCATAATTTAGCCTCCCTCCTAACACGAACTTCCTCAATCTTCCTGATGACCTTCAAATTATTTTGAACATTTCTATCATATCTCTCAGGCTTGTTTCTTCTTCTCTCAAACTCGAGCGTTGTGTCCAATGTTTTTCAAAGCAACGGTATTAATTGAAAATTTTCCATGTCTAATAATTTCATCAAATTAACTCCATCCACATCCAAACATGGCATTAAGTATTTGGCATGGAACAAAAAATGAAATGGTTTTCCTTGCATTCTTCAAAATTGTTAAAACAAATATTATTGTTGCAAAAATTGACTAATATTGAAGTTTGTTCTGGCAACTATCTAAGTGCAAAGAGATAGACCCAAATAAGTAATCACCTGTGTTGCAAGTTTGGATGAAAATTGTGGCACATGGGAAAACATGGGAAAACATGTCAACATGTTTCATGGGCACAGAAAAAATACCTTAGTAAGTTCTTTTCCATGTAGATTTCTGTATTCTTTAGTCCACTTCACCTTTCGAGGGTTAAATTTCATTTTGAAAATATTATGACATTTTGAACGAAAAAACCAAAATACCTAAAAATGAGAAAAAATATATATAGGAGATAGCACTATCATTTTAGTATCCTAGGAAGAAACTAAAAAAATTGCAAGATATCGCCTTTTTGGACAACTCAAATTCAATGTAAAATGTTATATTAATTGGATGACTGCTAGTTTCAGGATGGATAGGAACCTATCCATTTTTTCTCCCAATATTAGCTCAATTAAAACATGTGGAATCTTCCTTTTGAAATGTGTCATTTATCCATGTTTACAAAGAAATAAATGCAGTGGCAAACCTTCTGTCCAATGAAGGCTTGAGTTTGAATTTCAATACAACCTGGGTCCTGCATACAGGAGTACAAAGAGGTTATTCGCATGCCATATCAGCCATGGAAAGTCAATCTGATATTAATGCATTTGAAAAAAGAACACTTTGGTCATGAAGCTATTTCAAAGGAGCAACTGTTGACAAGCTTCTCCTTGATGAAATCCTTAAACATGCAATTGAATGTAAAAATAAAATAACAGTACTTACATTTTCATTCAGTAAAAATAAAAATAAGAGTAAGTAGACAGATATCTTACTCAAATGTCATCAGGAGATCAGATGGTGCAACAACCATCCACAAGTGTGTTCTATCAGATGGGTCTGTTTCAACTCTAATATGATGCATCAAAATACATGGCATAAGCACAGTATTCCTTGGGAAAACTAAAGAAATGAAAAATGAAAATAATTGTACTGAGTAGTTAGTTTTGTACCAAGAAAAGTTTGGCTTTCGTAGCCACAAAATAAAATGTGGTACTTACAACTAAATTGTTAGGATTGGGATCATACAAGAGATTATTTTTCCATGTAGTCAATATATCAATTAGAGACAAGATATTGTAGTGATACATACACATGGCTATACTCACAAGTCCTGTAGAAATAGTTATCCGAAGACTGTTGAAAAAATTTGCAATTTCATAAAGTGATAAAGGCTTCACACCTATGACCTGCATTTAAAAATTCCTTTAAGTTAGAGATCACCTAGAGAAATTAACTAAATCTAGTGCAGCCTCAAATCAACATGAGAAAAATCTGTAGGAGATACCTCACCTCAAAATAATAGTAACCAGAAACATTTTGGAACTCTATTGAACACCTTACCAACCATTCTTACAATCCAATATAAGCTAACAGAGAGTCATCGATAAATTTTCATGGCACATGATTCACAAATTTCATTACTCAATGTTCAACTCACCAACTCTGTTCAGGTATATCATGACATTTTGATAAATTGCAAGCAGGGCTTGTATCATTTGATGGATAAATTTTCAAGTTAAAATAAATACCGATAACGAAAAATTTTATGATAGGATACACATATACATGACCTACTTGGTTACCACAACTTCATAGGTTCAAGAATAGGGTGTCAGCAACAAGCTAGAGAAAATTTATGCAGACCTCAATGTATGATTTTTTAAGTTCGATGTTTAAAATATTCCTTTAGGGGATGAGACATATATTTCCTCCCTCAACCATCTCTAGGTTTAAAGGCTCATAGCATAAATAGTCTTCTAATGGAACCTATATCTCCACTTAGAGGTCCCACGTGGTGATTTGAGTTGTTTTTCATCTCCATGGATGTCTAGCATCCTCCTTTGGCATCCAAACCCTTAGTATCTTCACCTGACCATGTTAAAGGTCACCTAGTGCTCAAAATATCCTTTGGAAAGAAAAGGATACCCATGGAAAGTCTTAAATAATTCTATCTCCCTTCTAAAAATTATTCAATCAACAAAGGCATAGAAATTTAAACGAACAAGTACCAGTGGTGTAACTTGTCAAGGACAATTTCCATATAGTATACTAAAAGGTGACCAACTAGTCTAAAATACCCTATGTAACTTGATCCTTATATCATCTAAATACTTGCAAACCACTATAGTAGCATGCATCAACGAATAAGAGGTATTGAGAATATAGAGTGTATATTTCTCAAATCTAATATAAAAACAATATTTAGATTACTATTTAGACCACCAAATAGTCTTGCATTTGATGAAAAAAATGAGAGATTACTTTAGACCATTAACCTTTATATCATATCCCTTCAAGGACCTGAAATGTATATAAGATAAGAGCACAAAGCCACACTTTCAAATCTATGTAAGGAGGGATAAAAATATAACCATATGGACTCAATGTATTGGGTCCATTTTCTTAAAGATGTAAATAGAACAATGCTTTCAAATATACACAAAACAAGATAATGTTTCTAAACTATTGTATTAATTCCAAAATGTTCTTGGATATGTTAGCTTTTTGTACGAAACAAGTATATTATAAGACTTTGGGAACCAAAATAGATAAAATAGACACCAATATATCTGCATTTTCTGGATGGTGTTAGATATGGGGTCAACCAATGCAAAAAACAGAGTATCGAGACAAGAAATTTATACCTTAATGGATTACTTGAACCATTACTTACAGATATGGGTTATTACAATAGTTTCCATGTGGAAACAATAAGAAAATATTTATCTAATATAACAACAGTATGGACCAACATCTTAGTGTTTTTATTTAAAGAAAAAACGTGGTACTTTTCATACTTGCAAAAGGGGATGAACAACAATAAGAAATGAAAGTGATATCACTTTTTTGGAAAGGCATTTAACAGTGGTATGGATTTGTTGTAGGAAGTTTAAGGATGATATATGTTCTAAGGGATAAAACAGAGCATAAGTTCGTCAAGGAAAAAACCATCATGATTCTTGCAATGATTAGCATATGCATTTGAAATCTTAAAATAGTCCACCATCATCATGTGAAAGAGCTAAAATGGGTGATGTTAATTATATGTTTGTTGTGAAGGGTAGGTAGGGTGATCATCTTTTTGTTGCATTGCAACATTTTTTTTCAATGAAACCGGTTCATGGTATTTTGAACAAAATGTCCTTATTATTAACAATGAACCAGCCACTAAAAGCCATCAGGTTATGGAAATCTACAAGTAATTCGATTGTAATGATGGTTGGATAGCTTGTTAGAAGAATCCATTTCGAAACATTAATCTCTTGCATATATGATCATATTTTTGAAGGTCAATTAATTGTTTTGGTCATGTGAATAACACAATCTTCTTGAAAAACCACCTATGTAAAGGCATTCTCAAGGAGCAATCTAATGTTATCAAAGCAATCATAGGTGCAACCCCTATTTGTGAAGAAGCACGATTGATGACCAATAAGAATACAGGCATATGTTCACGAATCATGCTCTATTCATTCTTTGAATAAAGTAGTAGAAGACATTGGAAAAATTCACCACATTGCCAAGCTAATTTAAAATCAGCCCAAAATTCAAATTTTCATATGTAATCATCACAATTCAAAAGAAATCCAACCCAATTTTTCCAAAGGAGTTGCTTAAACTAATTGATACAATAATGGTCACTTATTACACTTTCCTTCAACTACTAATGGACAGAAAGGGGGATTTTACCTTTCATGATTTTCAATGAGATGTAGGAGACGTGGAAGCAATCTACATCAATGATCAAACAACCATTGAGGTAAAAAAATATGATTTTGGATGATCAATTTTGGGAAGGGATTAAATTTGTTGTTTTATTAGTAGCACCTATATGTCAAATGCTCTATTATGTGGAAAGAAACAACCCATGTTAAAATAAGAGTCCCTACCTTATACACACAATTGAAAACATTACACGGTCCTATTTTCTATTTACAACTTTTAACAGTCCAATTAAAAAATGCTTGGATATTGTTTTGACAGAGAAACAAACATTATAAGATCCTAGTTGTAGCAATAATAAGCATCTAGTAAATAAATAGGAATATGAATAGAAAGAACAAACAACTGTAGAAGACCAGAAATATTAGCTGTGGAAAGCATAATGTGCCTGGTCCTCCATCATAGAACCTAAAATAGAACCAACTACCCAGCAGAGCGTGTTCAAGTTGTTCCATGTCCAATCTTCCCCATTAAGTTTTTTACTGAGTTTTTTTAATATCTGCATCCACCAATAATCAAATGTACTATAAAAAACCAACCTCAAGTAACATGTTGTGTATAGCATTCAAAACAAGTACATAAGAACTATCTAGCTCTATATAACTATAATATCTGATATGGAAATAGCTGGCAAATTCTGCTCACTATGTTGAATTTGATGCATCAAACAAAGTCTGAGTAGGTCATATCTAGGATTTGGGACAGATAAAAAAACATGAATTGATAAATCAAATCCCTTGTTTCGCACGGAGAAGACGTTTGTGTTAATTTTGCATTAATTTGTGGTTCTTTACAAGTGTTATCAGAAAACCTGTCCAAAGCAATTCAAGTCTAGTGTTTTCCCAAACCTAGTTCAGATAGGAACCAGTCCATCTAGCGAGTTAGAGACCCCTTTCCCCTGCAACACTTGAGCTCTGTCTGATTCTAAGAAAGAAGCGTAGAAGAAGAGGATGCTTAATGACACCAACTGATTAAAACACATTTGATGCCCAATGTTTCCAACATACTTAAAACATCTAATTGCAACAGTTTTTTAATCCATTCACCAAGTGAAAGCAAACTTCATAGACTTGGTGTAATGCCCCATATTAATGTTATTTAAAGTTTATTAGTAAGTACTTTTATTAAATTAAGCTTATACTAATTATCTTACCGTCTTTACCATTTGCATAAAACATTAAATAAATAATATTGGGGGATGTATGACAGTTGGGTATAACATGAATTAACACGTACCATTCAAATAAGACAAACAATTTAGTAATTTCAACCTTATCTTCGGGGGCAAGGAATTGCTCAATTCAAACAAATTTATTAATGCATAACAAATGTCAAAACAAAAAATGGAACTACACTGCCCAAGATAGAATAACATAAATTAATTTATGAAAGAGGCGGTGGAAGAAGGAGGCGGTGGAAGAAGGAAGGCGGTGGGGAAGGAGGTATAAGGAGGGGGATTTTTGGGGATTTCGGGGGCAGAATAGTTGGTAAAATTTCTAGAGAATAACAGAGAGTAAGAAGGGGGAAAAACAGTCGGGAAGAGGTTTTTTTTTGGAAGAAGGAAAGTGATGCAGCAGAGAGGGAACATAGCTGGAGGAGGGGGTTAACTCCAGGGGCAGATTTACACTCAGAGAGAGGGAAGTTGCTATCCATTTTATCGGTACATGGGATCGGGGGCTAGGAAACCCGTCGGTTTCCTAGGGCCAACAAGTTTGCTGGTCGGCCGGGTGGAACATCCAAGTTGGCATTAAGGCTCCTACATGCTCGGGCGAGGGAAAGGAAAGGATATAGGAGCAGGAGCAGGAGCAGGATTTAAGAGAAGAATTAATTCCAGGTATTTTACTGGTGAACTATCTCTTTATTGTACAAAATTTAAATGAAAAATCTGAAATTGAAGTAAATATCATTTTAACTATTCAAGGATAGGATTGAGTGCTCTGCCCAGAGGACGAGCACTACAGAATGGCATTAGAGCCAAAGGCTCAAACATTGAGACCTTCAGGCCTATTCACACTTAGGAAAAAAAAAAAACTTTACATGTAATATTTAAATAAATAAAGTAGTTACGTTGGTCGAGGCTTTGTTTTGAATGCAGCATTTGAAAACTGGGCTAGTTACAAGGGTATTGCCACAACATCTTTACTCTTTAGAAAATATTATCAACACATCCAAAGAGAAACCAAATCATATCTCAGATCATATTAGATTGAAGCTTTAAAAGTAAGTTCCACACCTTAACAAAATTGCAGTCAATTCCCTAGTTCACAGACATTGGGTGTTGGATATATATATAACTGATAAAATATATATATATATATATATATATATATATATATATATATATTGTAAGGAGTCGTAGTCATCAATTCTATAATTACACATCCATATCCAACATATATTCGAAACTAAAATGCAAGCGGCCAAATCTATAATTCCATATTTGGATCCAGAATATATGCAAACAAAAAAAAATCATAGGCAGCCATAAAGTTAATCAAGGCATGGATCGAATTTCAAAACGCAGGAAATGCATATACTAGGAATTATTGATAGGACTTTCATTTCTATGGATGTTTACACCTACACACAAAAAAAACTGTGAAATTGGAACAACGCTGACAAAAAGGCCACGTTAGCAGGATCTTAGATTACCACTTTGATGAGTGTCGTGGCATCTCTGGTGGCCAATGACCTCCCCTGTCATTGGGATTATTAGTTAGTATTACATGTCTATTAAACATACACTGAGATTATTAGAGTAGAAAGGAACTAGCTAGCAGTAGTAGCAGACCAAGGGAGCATACCATCCGCATCACATATATATATTTTTTTCCATCAGTCTAGCTACGTCAACAGCAGGATTCGAACCTGTGCAGGCAAAGCCCAACAGATTTCGAGTCTGTCTCCTTAACCACTCAACTCTAGCCATTCAAACGCAGGCAGAGATTGGCCTTTTATAAATTGATTTTGTCCATTTCAACGATTTATGGCCCATTTAAGTAGCACCTACCAGAGTTCAGCTAAATATATATATATATATATATATATATATATATATTGCTTGCAGATTTTCAAAGTAAGTAGGCTAACCCTGCTCAGAAAAAAAAAATATAAAATAAAATAAAATATATATTGCCGATAAACCGGCTAGCTCGCTCTGCAAAGGGGCTTTAACAACTACAGCGATCGCCAGACCAGATCTAGCCAGTTAACGTTTTACCTGAACTAGAGCAGATACACAATTGTAAACCCCGTGATACAACATTACAAACCTCAGATAATGTTAAGAATGTATTCGAGGAACTCTTACCAAAATTGGCGCTAGGATATATCCTCAGAGACGGAAGCAATAGTGCAGCCGCAGATGTTTTCATCGTTAATTGTCTAGAATGGAGCACAAATATGCGACTTAGATTTTCCTTCTGAAGGCGTGAAATTGCTGGAAATATCTGCAATTTACGATAAACATATAAAAGTATGCAATAAAACTTGAACCCATTTGAACCCATATTCCTGAAGTTTAAAAAAAAATATGCAAAACCCTAATCATAAGAACCAAAACGAAGCCTAAATTCTACATTGCCACCCTTTAATCTGTGGTAGGCTGAAGCGAACTCCAATTTTGGAAGAGTAAACGCATGGCCCAAATGAAGAGTTCCATTCATATAAGGGTATGGAAAGTTTCCAAAGAAATTTTATTTTTTCACCTTCTACCGGGGACTCGGCGCCAGCTTCAGCTTTAAAGACGTCGGCTTCTTCCCTCATCGAGCACGTTGTGCAGCTTCTTCATATTACTCTGCAGACCCTGCAGATCTATTCTAGCCAAAGAAGGCACCGAAGCGCTCCTACGCTATCACTACACATTGACAGCAGCGCTATTGAGAAAGGTAAAACCGCCGAGGTTAAGCTGAAAATCAGAGAAGGACCTAGCGCGCGGGTGAGAACGAGAGAGTTCTTGAAGGGGGGCATGGGAGCACTCCAGCTGCATGTTGGTGGATGGGTGGGGCGCATGCAGCCTCAAGCCACTTGCGCGTTGGGATGCATGGGAGAAAAAGGAGCCACGCCGAATGCCAGCTTCGTCCTCAAAATATTCTCCGAAAAATAGATTTTTTTTTTCCAAACTCTTTTTATTTTTTAAATATTTTCATTATACTTGTTCTTGTAGGCATTTAGTGGTTAGATATTTTAATTTAATGTTAATTAGTTTTAAATTTTTATAAATAAATTTATAAGGTTTTGAAAAGTTGTATTAAATCGTGTATTATAAAACTAAAATGTTTCTTGGATTTCTTGGCCGGTTGGTTGATGAAGTTTTGACATATATATTTAAATATTGACATAACTGATTGGTGCATAATACTCCATGACATAGACATAGGTAAAGAAAACATACATATTATTGGAAATAGCTGATTGGTGTAGATTTCTCCTATATATCGATAAAGCAAACAAATATAATAATTGAAACAGCTGATCGGTGCAGATTATTCCATGAAATAGATAAAGAACACAGAGAACTTGTGGTTTCTTTGTAAACATTAAGATGCAAATGTTTTTCTTTTTCTAAATTGAGTTGATAATATAAATATAATATTTTCTATCGTAGTGTTCTTATCATTCTTTTGACATAGCCTAATTCAAGTTTCACTCCCCATAGGAAAGGGTCCACCTGTTGGAAGTAATGTCTTCCTTCTTTTCATTTTGTTTAGTTATCATTTCTCATATAGTGTATGTTATTATTTGAGAATTTAAATTTGAGTGAAGGCGAAAATAGTTATTTATCTTGTTTTAACCCAACCTAAGATTTTGGGATTTCGTCATCATATATATCTCCATAAAATAATTTATGTAAACATATCTTTTTATTCTATTTTATGTGTTGTACCATACCTTTATGTTAACATGTCTTTGTCTTAAGGATCAATTCTTAATTATTATTATTTACAATATACTTCTATTACACATCTTCCATACATACAACTTCGTACTCTTTCAATCAAAATCTATTAGAAAGGTGTATTGTTATTTCTATTTTTACATGGGAACTTGTTGATTTACTAACATTTCATTTAAGTTATAATTAAATGATTAATTTATTATTAAATTAAAAATTGGGTGTTATAAGTAGTTTGTAAGTTAAATATTTAAATTAGATGCTATCCTCAATTAAGTTAAGATAAAGGTTCTCATTAAAATAGATGTTCGGATAATTAAATGTAGTATTTAATGTTAGTTTGCTTAATCCAATATTAGTTAGTTAGAATTAGCATTTAAATGTTAAATGTTGGGAGTTAAATGTTAAATGTAAACCTAACCATATAGATAACAATAAAAATTTAGATATGGTAACGTTAGTTAGTCTATGTTATTTCAAGTACTAAGCTTAAGGTGTTACCGAGACTTTGACTAATAGTCGAAGAGGCGATATGGATGTGAAATAAGAAAAACAAGACACTGTTGAGACTAGCATTCTGAGTTGAACGTTAAGGCATAGATTAAACCTCAAAACACAACCGTTTAATGAAATCGACTATGCAAGTTTCACGCAAATATTGACAATTTGTCTCTATGCATAAATATAAGCATTGCATAACTAAAATTTTATCTCTGTAATTATTTGATTAAGATAATAATGGCATAATATTGTTGAATATGTCAGGAATTATCATGATTCAAACATGCATAGGTCGAGGTTGAGGTCGAGGGTGGGATCAAGGTCAACCACCCTCACCTCCACCATAGACCCCAGGTCAACCGCCCTCACCGCCACCACAGACCCCAGGTCAACCGCCCTCACCGCCACCATAGGCCCCACCACCAACACCGCCAAGGGTAACATCCAGTCCTGAGATGGGGGTGATACTCAGATCCTTGGAAACCATCATGGTCACACTTAACAGGCAATCGGAGAGGATCGCAGAGGTAGAAACCACGTAGGTGAGCCGAAAAAACTCTAAGAGGGCGTAGGTCCCAAGGCAAGAACCGCTTCAGGATATTTCTAGAGAGCTACAGAAGATCAAAATACCTGAGTTCTGGAGGACGACCAGGTAAGCACGCTGAAGCATGGCTCAAGGGTATGAAGAGGTGCTTCGTACTAAACGAGTATACTTCGAGTTCCAAGTCTAGAATGGCCATCTTATAGCTAAAGGGCGATGCCCTAAATTGGTGGTCAGACCTTGAGAAACAATTGCACCTTACTCCTTTGTCTGTTTCATGGGAATTATTCAAGGAGAGGTTCAACATGAAGTATCTTCCGGCCTATTATAGGGAAGAACAGGAAGGTTCCTTTCATGCTTTGGTACAGGGAAACATGACAGTGGAAGAATATGAAGCTAGATTCATGGAACTAGTAAAGTATGTTCCATAATTGGACTCGAATGATCGACAGGTGGAACGATTTGTGTATGGACTCAACTACAAGATCAGGGCCGCAGTACGGATGTGGAAGCCATCTTCAGTTGCCATGGCAGCTGAGTATGCTCGCTATGTTGAGGATATGTTAGATGCAAAGGGAGGAAGCAAGTTGATAGGATCTAATCAGTATGTTACAGGGAAGGCCCCACGACCATATTTCAGAGGAGGACAATCCAGACCCCCTCCTTATGGTAACAGGTTCACCCCGAGGGGTAACCCTTCAGTTAACTCAGTATCGTAGGATTCATCAACAAACCATGGGAAACAAGGATGAACACAGGGAAATTCCTATAGAGGATCAAGAGGTTTCAGAGGATCTCGAGGAAGGAACACATCCTAGAGGACTCCTCCCAGTAGCATGCAAGCACCACCTAATGTATCTTGCTGGGGATGTGGAGGTCCTCATTTCCAGCAGGAGTGTCCTAAAGGGAAGACCAGTAGTAGGCAGTAGGAATGAAAAGAATCCATGAGTAATTCTGATAACACTCATTCGATTCATGCAGCTTTTCACAACCACCAGGCAAAACATCAGTCCACCGTGGTAGAACCATCTGGTAAAGTAAACAATGTCAAACTTAGAATTTTATTTGATCTTGATGCAACAAATAGTTTTATTTCACCATATGGATTAGATAAATGTGGGTTGGTAGCCTGAGAGCACGATGATTTTGAATCAGTCGAGATGGCTTCAGGGGTTAAACAGGTAGTAGGTCTTAAGGTAAGGGGGTGTCAAGTTGACTTAGGAGTATGCACCACTAAGTTGGATGTATATGTCACCAATTTGGGCACCTATGACCTCATTATCGGCATGTATTGGTTAGAAGACCATATAGCTTTTATGGATTGTTATGAAAAGAAAGTATTGTGCCTTGATGACGAGAGTCGAGCAATTCAAATACAGGGTCGAAAAAGGAAGATATCCCTCCGTTTCATCTCCGCAGTGAAAGCTAAAAGGTGTTTAAGACAAGGATTTCAGTTGTTTGTAGTTGAGACGGTGAGCGCTAGTAAAGGACCCTCCTTGAATTATTACCCAATATTATCTGAGTTCAAGGATGTCTTTCCAGAAGAAATTCCACAACTACCTCCAGAGCGAGAGCTTGATTTCACAATCAAACTGAAACCCGGTGTGGAGCCGATCTCAAAGACTCCTTATAGAATGACAACCCCTGAGCTTCGAGAGTTACAGAGCCAGTTAAAAGAGTTACTAGACTTGGGACTAATTAGACCTAGTATCTCACCATGGGGAGCCCCAGTGATCTTTGTTAATAAGAAGGATGGATCTTTGCGACTGTGCATAGATTATAGGGATTTGAACAAAGCTACAGTGAAGAACAGGTATCCTATACCAAGAATTGATGACCTATTTGATCAGATGAAAGGTGCATCAGTCTTCTCTAAGATTGATTTGTGGTCGAGGTATCACCAGCTTAGGATTAAAGAAAATGACATTCCTAAGACTGCTTTTCAAACTCGATTTGGGCATTATGAGTTCGTAGTAGTACCATTTGGTTTGACAAATGCTCCAGCAGTATTCATGAGCTTCATGAATAGTCTCTTTCAGAATTACTTGGACCACTTTGTTCAGGTATTCTTAGATGACATTCTTATATATTCTAAGAACAAGAAGGAGCACAAGGAGCACTTGCTGTTAGTCTTAACTTGCTTAAGAGAACATAAACTATTTGGTAAATTGTCAAAGTGTTATTTCTTCCAAAAGGAGATTCATTACTTAGGGAATATCATCTCAGGAGAAGAGATCTCAGTGGACCCGAAAAAGGTGAAGGCCATCGAGGAATGCGCATGAGGTGCGTAGCTTCATGGGATTAGCAGGGTATTACCGAAGATTTGTGGAAGGATTATCCAATATTGCAAAACCCATCACCACCTTGCAGCGAAAGGGAATCCGATATGAGTGGACCAATGAATGTGATGCCACTTTCACTGAATTAAAGAGATTGCTGATGAGTGCACCAATCTTACGGGTACCATAAATGGATAAAGAATTCATGGTATGTATCGATGCATCGAAGCAAGGGTTAGGAGCAGTTCTAATGCAAGAAGGTGGGGTAATAGCTTATGTATCTCGTAAGTTGAAGCCTCATGAGGAGCAATATGCCACACATGATCTGGAATTGGTAGTCGTTATGCTGGCACTAAAATTGTGGAGACACTACCTCGTTGGCATAAGTTTCACACTTAAGACAGATCATCAGAGTTTTCAGTATATTTTTACACAAAGGGATCTAAATGCTAGACAACGATGGTGGAGTGAGTTCATGAGTGAGTATGAATTTGGTATCTCATATATCAAAGGGAAGGAGAATGTGGTGGTAGATGCTCTAAGCCGAAGGCTGAGGATTTTCTCCTTAATCCCGTTGAGAGTGGGTTTGAAGGAGAAAGTGCTCGAACAAATATTGGGAGATGGATGGTATATAAAGGTAACCTATGATATTCAGAGTGGGAAGGAGTGTGAGTTGAAGTATTATGGGTACCATATTGAGAAAGATGGGTTGCTGCGGTACCAAGGGAGGATGTATATCCCTAAAGAAGGTGGTCTCAAGGAAAAAATCCTTAGAGAGTCCCATAGGGCACATTATTGTGTGCACCCTGGAGTGAAGAAGATGTATGCAGACATGAAGAAGCTCTTCTTCTGGGCCAGTATGAAGAGCGATGTAGTTGATTTTGTTTCGAAATTCCTAGAATGTCAGCAAGTCAAGGCAGATCATCGACACCCAGCCGGTCTCTTATAGCCTCATGATATTCCTGAGACTAAATGGGAAGCCATTTCCATGGACTTCGTTGTGGGATTGCCCCTCACATCCACGAGACATAATGTTATACTCGTGGTGGTTGAAAAACTGACCAAAAGTGCCCACTTCATTCCAGTAAGAGACACCTATGATGTGACGGATGTAGCAAGGGTATTCATAAATGAAATTCTACGCCTTCATGGAGTTCCAAAGAATATAATTTCTGACCAAGACCCTAAGTTTACCTCCAGCTTTTGGACAAGCATGCAGTCAGCATTAGGGACCCAGCTAAACTTGAGCTCAGCTTATCATCCCAAGATAGATGGGTAGACAGAGAGGGTGAATCAGGTGATGGAGGACATGCTTAGGATGTATGTTATGGATCAGCAAACCTAGTGGGACAAATATCTTCCTCTAGTAGAGTTTACATATAACAACAGTCATCATAGCTCCATTGGTATGCCTCCATACCAGGCATTGTATGGGAGACCTTGCAGGACTCCACTCAGTTGGGACAGGTTGGAGGATCGTGTTTTAGTCGGGCCTGAGTTGCTTCAGGACATGGAAGAGCAAGTGGTACAGATCAGGAAGCATCTTAAAGAAGCACATGATAGACAAAATATTTATGCTGATGCACACAAAACCGACAGAAGTTATGAGATAGGGGATCGCGTATTTATACGCATCCGACCGAATAAAAGTACCATTTGGTTTGGAAAGGGGACCAAGTTGTCACCTCGCTTTATAGGGACATTCGAGATTCTTGAAAGAATCAGACCGGTAGCTTATCGTCTTGCACTACCACCCCACTTGTATAGGACTCATAATGTATTTCATGTTTCAGTATTGCGACATTACATAGCCGATGAGTCTCACAAGATTCAATGGAAGGACTTGCAGGTATCAGACGAGGGAACCTTCATGGCTGAACCATTATGTATACTGGATCATAGAGTTCGACAGCTCCGTAGTCGACACGTGGACCAAGTCAAGGTCCAGTGGGACAAGTATAGCTCAGGATCTGCTACCTGGGAGGACACAGAGACTATGTGTCGAAATTTTCTCTCACTATTTTGACTCCCACATATTTATCCCTCAGACTTATTATAGTGTATTTACTTATTATCTGTAGACTCAGCTATACTTCATTTTGGCATGTTATATGTGATTATTTACTGATGTTATGAAGTTATCAGTATTATGCTCTAAATATGATATTATGATGTTATCATGCTTATATTATGCTTTGATCATGAGGTTACGACAAATTAACATGCCTATGTAGATGCTTTAATTATGATGTTATGATGATTATCATTTATATGAAATTATTGTGCTTATGCGATTATCATGCAGTAGTCGTCATCAGATTCATTTATTTCATAACTAAAACATATAGTTGATAGTAATCCTTGGTATGATGTGATATGTATGATGAGGTACATGGGTACCCATCCATGATATGATTTATTTTGTAATTTTATGATGAAAGGAAATAATGTGGATGATATGGACCAGCTATTGATTTAATATTGTTATGAATGCATGTTTTTCATAGTGCTAACCTGCAGGGTACAGTGGCTATGTGATAGCTGAGTATGTGATGCAAGTATGACTCACTACATATCTTGAAGAAGAGCCTTAATTTCAAAATGATGATACGATGACACGTACCAATAAACTTGATAGCAACGCAGTATGGTTTGATGAGTATGTACCCAGTATGTTGAGAGGGATGGACGCATTTCCCACCCTATGTCACTTTGATACCCGAGGTCGTGGGAGGGCAGTGCTGAGACACGCTCCCCAATTTGTTGTGATGACGATTGTCGGATGCCTACTAGGAGAGGCTAGGTCCGCTAGATAGCCAACGCTACCACTCTTAGGTTCTATGTGGGAAGGTATGTATAGCTGGCATCCACTTTGTACTAGCAGAGGAAGGATAGGGAGGATGCAGACGTAGGTTAGGATGGATGGACATATTAGTTATTATTGTTGAAGGTTGGACATTATGATACCGGATTAGTGATGGTAGGTACAAATCTTAACTAACTAAATAATAAGAACATAATTGTTAAATAACTCCGAATGTCACAAGAAATCATATTATATCTGTATATGGGTCATGTTGCATGAAATATTATTTGTATCAGCTATAATTTAGGGTTTTTTGCTATAAAACATGTGCAGCCTGTGCATGTACTAGCCATGAATGCACACCTCACACATGCACGCTAGTATGAAATATTTAAATAGTTGGATAGTTTAACTAAGTAATTGTGAATTGCTTTAATCCTATAAATGTACCTTGACTTGTTTTAAACCTATAAATATACATTGTATCACTATTTTGACCATAACTTCGGGACGAAGTTTCCTGAAGGGTGGGTGTATGTAATGCCCCATATTAATGTTAATTAAAGTTTATTAGTAAGTACTCTTATTAAATTAAACTTATACTAATTATCTTACCATATTTACCATTTGCGTAAAACATTAAATAAATAATATTGGGGGATGTATGACAGTTGGGTAGAATATGAATTAACATGTACCATTCAAATAAGATAAACATTTCAGTAATTTCCACCTTATCTTCGGGGGCAAGGAATTGCTCAATTCAAGAAAATTTATTAATGCATAACAAATGTCAAAACAAAAAATGGAACTACACTGCCCAAGATAGAATAACATAAAATAATTTATGAAAGAGGCGGTGGAAGAAGGAGGCGGTGGAAGAAGGAAGGAGCTGGGGAAGGAGGTATAAGGAGGGGGATTTTTGGGGATTTTGGGGGGAGAATAGTCGATAAAATTTCTAGAGAATAACAGAGAGTAAGAAGGGGGAAAATCAGTCGGGAAGAGGTTTTTTTTTGGAAGAACGAAAGTGATGCACAGAGAGGGAATATAGCTGGAGGAGGGGGTTAACTCCAGGGGTATATTTACACTTAGAGAGAGGGAAGTTGCTTTCCAGTTTATCGGTACGTGGGCTCGAGGGCTAGGAAACCCGTCGGTTTCCTAGGGCCAGCAGGTTTGCTGGTTGGCAGGGTGGAACATCCAAGTTGGCATTAAGGCTCCTACAGGCTCAGGCAAGGGAAAGGCAAGGCTACATGAGCAGGAGCAGGAGCAGGATTCAAGAGCAGAATTAATTCCAGGTATTTTACTGGTGAACTATCTCTTTATTGTAAAAAAATTAAATGAAAAATCTGAAATTGAAGTAAATATCATTTTAACTGTTCAAGGATAGGATTGAGTGCTCTTCCTGGAGGATAGAGCACTACACTTGGACTCAAGACAATTCTGTCTAATAAGCCAAATTTCAGATGAGTTATGTACTTATTTCAATATAAATTATTTTTGGACACTATAGGCCATTTGAATCCTCAATGTTTATGCTTGTTCGTTTAGATTCTATATATCTAAGAACTTATATTTCAATATATTTTTGCAATTTGCACCCTCACATGCAATATAATCATCATGCTAACAATTTTTTTGTTTAATTGGGTGGAATTTATTTAAACTAGAAACAATTTTCTACATAGTTAAAAACCTAAAACAAATGATAGTATCATACTGTGACGACTTCATGCACAAAAAATTGCTTGGTCCAGCAACAGAAACATATTCATGACTGTTCCAGCTAAAATGATGGATTATTGACCAAGAGCATATCCATATTGCTTTTATATATTAGTAAAGAAACACAATCCATCTATTCCTACACTTATTGAGCATTCCCACTACCATAAGACCACGTAATGAAGAGATGGAACTAGAGTGGACAGGGAATTTTCTCATATTTTAGATTAACCTGGAAAAACTAAAATGAAAATGTAGAATACCTTCTCATTAATATCATCTATATGCCAACTCGGAACCAAGTTGAAATACAAGATCAGGATTAGAGTGGTATGCACTTCATGGTCGGCCCCTATACAGTTGCGAAGGTCAGACCTTTGCATACTTCAGTCCATCCTCCAATGGTCTATCCATTGTTATAAACAAGTTAGTGAAACTTAGTATCAAGATGAAATCTATTCAAATCGGGAAATATTTGTTGCATATAACAAAAAGGGTCTGAGTTGGATTTGTGCCCTTTCATAATGCCCACCTAATTCCTCGAGTACCATGGATACCATGGAATTGCAATGGGAAGACGAAGTTGGCCAAGAGAAAATCTTGTTGCGGTCAGTGGAAATACAACATTAGTATCAGCACTGCACATGGAGATAGCTGATGACAAAATAACTAATTTCTCTCTTATATAAATCATAGAAGCAAAAGTGCATTGAATATACTATTCACTTCAATGTTTTAGTAACTCGAAACATTACAGTTTGCTATTTTGGATTTTGGTGTTGGTAGTTTGTAATGCATATAATTAAGTGAACAGAGATAGAATCACTATATGTTGTGGTGAAATTCATTCAATGATTTTTTTTAAAATACACTAAATATACTTAAACATTAAAAGCTAATTTTATTTTTAATGGGTGGAGATGTTAGATAAATTTGATTATTTTTATAACTAATTGGTGGTGGAAGAGGAAAAATCCAGAAAGATGAAACAAATATGTTTTCAAGTAGTCAGTTAACTTATGGTCAAACAGTTAGGATGAGCTTAGTTAAGTTAGTAGTTTATTTTTTCTTAAGTTAAGTGGTTGTGTTATTTAGCTTTTTAGTAAAAATGAAAATAATAGTGAAACCTTTAAGATTAGCTAGTTAACTTAATAGTTTATTCTAGTACTTTATCCAGCTACAAGTTAAATAGAATTGTTACTTAAGCCACAAGTTAAGTGGATGTGTTAGAATTCAGTGAAAATGAAAATAATACTTCATTTGGGGGAGAAGATACCTAAAAACAAAAATTCTAAGCCCAACTGCAATAAGCTCTTTGTATATGTGAATTAGGCACAAAGCCCTGTCTGCCCAGTAATTTAGAAGAACTCTGCTGCCATTCATAGGAAGAAACTGAACAGTTATGTCAATTGATTGCTGAAGAATCAACCAAAAGGAGAAAAATGAAAAGGAGATGTGAAAAAAGATAATACACACCTGCAGCTAGTGCAACTATAGGGAATATGCATAGTATTAGCATGAAGTGTTGTTTGCACATCAGGCAGATTATAATATATATCTGCATAGTTTTCAATGCAAGGGTCGTAACCTGCTATTTTCCTTGCAGTGATCTGTTAAATGCATAACCAGATAAAAAGCATATAATTTGAGACATCATTACTTAAACTTATACAAGACTGAGAATATATAGTTTTAAGAGACATTGTTTGTACCAAATTTTTGAATATGGAAAACCTTTGATTCCCTATCGGTTGCGTGCACAGTGGGCTAAAAATACTATAGGGATTTATGTTACCATCTCATTATTCCAAGCATAGTCAATGTAACTATTACAAGCCAATGAATAATTCTCTTCCTTAAAGTTGTAGTTGTTCATAATAGCATTGAAGGTAGTATCCAATATCAAAGCATGAGACCACGAATATTGTATAGTTCCCACGTTGTCATAGTAATCGTTTGTGACTCCATTTTCCCACCTAGTTCACGGTATAAAAAAAGTCAATCCTATAAGCTAAACCTATGTTGAAATTCTATTGAAATTGCAGTTTTAGTTATTAGAATTGTATATATTCAACGTGCAAAGTATAGAGTGATAGAATCCATTTGAATTTAAACCATAAAAATATAAATTTCTGCAAACTTCTCTACTATTTATGTGAAAAAATAGAATGAAGCTGGAGAAGCACAATGGGAAGATTAGATGCCTTCTCATTATTGAGAACTATTTAAATAGGAAATGCAAATGACAATAGCACAGATGACCTAACTCACTAACTAACTATGGGTGAGATTTCACTCTTCAACACACCCCCTTAATATCAACTGGTAGTACATCATCAACATTGTCTATGCCAAAAGATGCCTGCTAGTGTATGTGTCAGCAAGGCTTACATTTCAGTTAAAAAACTTTAGCTTCAATTTCTTCCTTGAAGTGTACTTGGAATTCTTCTTCTTTGTCTTTTGGATCTTGACGCTAAGTATTTGTTCTTCTTCATTGTTTGGAACATAGTGCAAGTCTTCATCTTTTGATTCAACGTGATTCTTCTGGTTGTCATCTTCACCTCCACACTGAAAATTTTTGTTAGGAAAAATATGAATATATTTCAGCATTTCTGGGAGAGCATTCACATCTTGGTATTTCTCATCAATGATAGCTACTTCATTATTGAATTCTTCATTTGCTTGAACCCACTTTGCATCCTTCACTGCTTCTTTAAAAAATGTGGGATCAAAAGAAAACAAAGCATACTATAGATGCTCATCAGTAACAAGAGCCTGTTCATAGATCTCCCTCAAACTTTTGGTTTTCTGGTTTTGGGGTGGACTACATGTTGTTGTTTCTTTGGTGCTATTGTCAAGTGGATGTTTCTCATTCTCAACAACTGTTGTAGATTTTATGCTGCTATCAACTGTGTCTTTCTCGAAGAGACTATTACTCACATCACTGGACATGTATAGATTGATAGGTTTGATTCCACTGTCATTAACAAACATAATTGGATCAACAACCTTTGTTGGGATTACATCATCAGTGGCTGGCTCATAGACACATTCATCTTAACTATCTTCCACTTCAGTGTGGAAATCGTGGTGCTCTGCCTGACTTACAAAGTCATCTTCCTCTGCAGTTAGTTGCTCACTGAAGACTTCTTTTAGTGTATCCCATGCTCTCTTTGGTGTATCATCTTCTACAATGTAATGAAATTGAGGGATTAGTCTATACTGTCTTATATGAGATAGAAGGAAACAACTTTACTTCTTTCTTTTTCTAATTCTGTCAAACCATTAAAATTTTCTGGATCAATGGGACTGCTTCTAGTGTTAAGATATTTCTTACCTCTTCAAATTCTTTTGGGACTGCTTCTGGTAGAACCATCTTCAAGAATAGATCTTCTTTTCTAGATCACAAACTTCAACAAGATTGGATGATTAGACGGTGAGCTCTCCCAGTTCCCCTCTTTTTTGTATTTGACCCAAAAAAGGGCTTCACGATCTGGAGGTGGCAGATATGTATGGTGGGCACAAGAGTGGACCACTCAATCGTAGATCGATAAGATCACTCATGGGTAGAGACCTTTGAATATCACATTGGAAATTTCTCTCAAGCATGGTGTTGAGGAATGATTTATTATGTTCTCTGAGTGGCGACCATGAGAACTAGTTGATACGGTGCAGCTAATACCAAGATTAAACAAATCCAAGTTCAGATCCGGCCCTCGGGGAGATTATGCCAGCAAATTCTGGCCTTAAGAAATTTGCAGAATAAAAATATAGCGAGGTCAAGCACACTTTTTTGCCTCTGTTGAATGCATATCTTTACAGTGCAAATGAGATATGAAGAGCTTGGGTAGCTGCTAAGAATACTTGTGCGTGAACTGGAGCACCAATAGTTGGAGCGTCGCCTGATCGGAGCTGCTGTGTCCCAATAATTCTGAGTAGATCTGTGACTATGTGAGGGAACCGAGGGATGGAGGGGATTTGCTGTGTTCAAAGTGGCCGCCTAGAAAATGCATGCATGAGAGGCAGCGGAGCTAACAAAGAAATGAGATCTTCTTTTTTTAATTTGCAATTTGGCGGTGATCTGAATCTAGAAGAGGGATCTTTTCTTCTTGCGAGCTGAATATTTGGTGAGGATGTTGATCACGTTAGTCACCTCCACATTTTGAGTTGAATCTACGATCAAAACTTTTGAAAAAATAACCTTTTTTTGGTTAGGGCAAACGAAAATCTAAATTCAAATCTAGAAAGTAAAAATAGTGTTTTTTCCAAAATAAAATTCAGATCTAGAAAAAATAGTGTGCTCTGGAAAAATAAAATTCATATCTGGGAAAATAAAATAAAATAAAATAGCCTGCCCTAGCTCTGAGGCAATACGCTTCCAAATGGCTTCTTAGTGAGAGTGTTTTCCACTATGTGAAAAGGCTTAGCCCAACAATGGACAGATCAGGCTGTAAGCTCTAATACCATGTGAAAGAATAGAATGAAGCTGGAGAAGCACAATGGGAAGATTAGATGCCTTCTCATTATTGAGAAATATTTAAATAGGAAATACAAATGACAATATCATGAATGACCTAACTCACTAACTAACTATGGGTTAGATTACACTCTTCCACAATTTAAACTATAAAAATCACAATGGTTGCACACATCTCATCATTAAATTCCAACAAGTGCAAATTTGACGTTAGTCCTAAAATAATATCTATTACTCACCGTACTCAGAATTGGATGAAATGGACTTAAAACATAGATATATGAATAATAATCATTTCAATTAACACAAAAAAACGTTTTGTATTTTAGGTTAAGCCTAATTATATGAGAATTACATTGAGAAAATGTAATCCCACCCAGGTTGTAAAGTTTGGCCAAAACATTAAGAAAAAATGACCATACATACCATCAAACCCTTAATATTTATGAATGGATTAGAATTCCCTTTATTGTCTTCGTAGAATTTCTTCATGAGCTATGGAACATAGTTCCCTTAGTTTACAAATAAGTTCAGATGGCCTCAATTTTCATGTCTGAAATTCAAAATTATATAATTGCACTGCATTTTGGATTTATCGCTAAGTTTCCAACTGTATATATACTGACCTGCTTAGCTCTCTCCGCAGATATAAATACCAAGGCATGAAATAACTATGGGAGCTCTAATCCACTATAATCCATTGTGCTCTTTATTTAGGGTAGCCCCTTGCTAGTGTAGCTCATTCTCGTCCTGTAGCTTCCTTCTACCAGTTAGTTATGCTCGTGTGGTTCCAAACCCATCTCCAGATCAAAATCCCGAAGCATACCTTACAGTTAGACATAACCAAATGCAAATCAAAATCCCTTTCAATCCTTAGATATTGAATGGGGAAAGGAGAATTGAAGAGAATCTTCTCCAACCCCTGGTCTAAGAGCTTGCTAAACCAATGAATGTAGTTCGATATAGGCATCTGTAAATGAATGGTGCCTCAATGGATTAGTGAGGCCTTTGGGGATATAGCTAGAAAAATATAAAAATTACAGTAAAAAAAAACTTATCCGCTATTTTAACCTAGCTATCTATACTTCAGAATTATAACAAGGAAAAATTTATCAATTCACATTAAACCAAGAAACTTACCAAGGATTTTGTAAGGGAAGGAGGTAATGTTGACTCTAGGGCTGCAGAATTTTTGGCCAGCCTCTTCAAGAGCCTCCAGGTTCTCTCCAATGTTGTTTTATCCATTGCAATTAAATATCGAAATTATAAACACTCAACAACTCTGAATATCCTTACCAATATCCTCATCCTATATCGTACGTGTCCTAAATAAATGACCAAAACTGCCACCCAATTCACACTACTTGTCCTTATAACCCACCAAACCTAAACCCCTCCATCCAACACAAAATATTTGGCGCCAATGCTCTATTTGGATAGCCTATTTGACGGAAACTAGGTGGTTGAATAGTCATTGACGGAATTGGAGGATGAAATCTCTCCATGGGTTCAATAGAATGCCATCCACCATGAATGTCGCATCAAAGGTAGGTGGAGAGTTGTTGGGTCGAGAGTTGGGTTAACACATGCATTTGCATAATATATATTTTTATTTTTTGCTATATAATTTTTGTTTTATTTTTATCATTTTATTATATAAATTATATAGATATTTTTGTTTTTGTTTGTTTTTATATATTTTTTGTTTTATTTTTATCATTTTATTATATAAATTATATAGATTTTTTTGTTTTTGTTTGTTTTTATATATATTTTGTTTTATTTTTATTATTTTATTATATAAATTATGTGAATGGGTTATATATTATATTTTTTTAATAATTATCATATAAGTTGTTTAGTTTTATAAATTAGGATTAATATAAATTTTAATTAATTTGTGTTTTATATTAATATAATAGTTTGTGTTTTTATAAATATAATATTTGTTTTAATGGTGTTTTTTGTGATAGTTTTAAGTATATATGATAAAATTGGATCGAGGACATTGGCCCAGAATAGTTGTGCACATTGTGAATCAGGTGGGTGGTCATGACGTCAGGTGCAAAATTTACCTAGCCACTAATGCATAAAGGAGGTTTAACTTGATAGTGATAAGGATAGGTCATGCAACCTATATTAAGAGGTCACGAGGCCTGTATTAAGAGGTCAAGGAATCAAAATATTTACCTAAAAAATCCAGATGGGGTCGGGCCTCTACATTTATACTACATATGGATCTAAGACTAGTTATGGGTCAGTACCCTAGTTTAATCATAATTGAGTCTTTAATTGGTTAAAGTATTGTTCTTGGTGCTTCGACCGGTTCAATTATTATATATTGGATCAACTATTACGACATTTAAAGGAGCCCGTGAGCCTGGAAAATCTACGTCGACTCATGTAGCTAGATGTTCGATGGTGACAGATGATGAATATAGTTATATTGAAGTTAGAAAAGCACCTTAGACGTATGGGACCTGTAGGGACTCTTACATTTTGGAAGGATCAACAACTAGCTATGATTCTTCTAGCTAGGTATCGATATGGTACGGGTTCTAGTACCTAATACGTAATTGACGTAGGAAGCTAATTTTCCTTTGGCACACATTTAATTGGGTTTTCTTCAATGGTGCAGCATGGATAAAGATGGTCAAGATAAAATTCATGCAATTGCTTGAGGATCTCTGAAGATTGAGGTGCATGGCACCAATATTATTAATAGAATGTAGATAATTTACAAAATTTGCAATTCATTGTCAAATTTGGAATTTTCCATGACACAATTATAAATGACTAATTCAGATTCTTCTAGTTGGTCATTTTTTATGTCGTGACTTAATTAGTCATTTATGTTAGTCAGTTTTAACTTTGTCACTTATTATCTAGTCATGTTTGTTAACTGGTGACTAAATTAGTCATTAATTTTAGTCATGTCTAGTTGAGTCAATCAAAATTGCTCATATTTAGTAGTAAATCACTTGAAAATCCTGTGGTGACTAAAGGTTTTAGTCACCTAGTAGTTAATTCCGCATTTTATACTAGTGTATCTCATAGTCATGTTTGGATAAGATATTATGATGATAAAATTATATGTGAAAAGAATCCAGTGGGTTTGTATATGTTTCAAATACTGAGTATAAGGTTTTAAGGGAAGAAGAGAGGCATTTAGTTACTAAATGGTGGTATAAAGGAATTTGGAAGTTCAAATGTACACTTAAAAATAAAAAAATTATGTGGTATGCCATCAATAATGATATTCCAACCTAGAATTTTATACAGCATAGGAATTGGTAGGGTCCTAATAGATTTCCACTTTATAAATCCTATAATGAATTTTCCTACCGTTTGTTGATTTACTGGAGAGGCATGGAAGGAAAATCGTATTTTAGTTTGGCTCATATTCAACTAGGAAGGTGAAAGTATACAACCCACTTTATTTTCTTGGATTTCAAATCCCCTATATAAATCCCTTAAATATATCGCTCTTATTGTTAAATGGGGTATTTGGATGATTGATAACAACATAATATTTGAATATTGGATTTCCTCTTCTAAGTAATGGACTATGAACATTATGGAAACTCTAAATTCTTTCAAGTGAGATGGTGAAATTATCAAATAAAGATTCATAATTTTGAAAGTTATTAATAAATCTAGGGCATGGGACGATTTTGATGAAGCAACACAAGGAAACCCTCCCAAGGTACGAATGAGAGGGTTACTTTTCTAGGTGACATAGATTTTCATAGTTTCAAAGAAGGTTTAGTATTATCATCAAATAACAAAGCCGAGCTTCTAGAACTTCAATTAGTGCTCCAATTAGATTTCAATTTGGGCATCGAAAAATTACATATTTTTCATGATTCTTTATTGGTTATTGAATGGATGGAAAAGGAAAAAAATCTTCATAATATTTTTCTATGTCCATTATATGATGAATTGATGGTAATAGCACTTTCTTTTCCGGATATGTGTTTTCAACATATTTATAGAGAAAGGAATGGTGTTGCAGATCCACTGTCCAAGGAAAGTCTTCAAATTAATCCATTTAATTGGAAAACATGGCATCAGGTAGTGGAAATTATGATAGATTTTGATCTGTGTCCTATGGCTCTTTGAGGTTTGGTTGGAGGATTTTAATTTTCTCTTAGTAATCATATGTTGCAAAATTTTTATTTTTTGATGATATGGTGGATATGCATGAGGAATTAAAACCACCAAGTGAGTAATTCAAGCCATGGGATAATCTAGGAGCATTAGTGAAGCTCACAAATCAAATTCGGGTGCAAGAATTAGTAAAAACCATCAAATTACAGATAAATTACATGCACAATGTGAACAAAAACAAGATAATTTCAAACTATATAACCATGAAACTTGTTATTATCAAGTATATAATAAATCATAGGATTTTTTTGAGGCTTTGGAAGCCAATTGTGAGCATACAAGTCAAAATTGCGAAAATGGCATCAAACCCCCCTAAGTTGGCCAATCATGTCCCAAATCACCCCAAAATGCCACGAATTAATGCGTTGACATGGATAATGTGTTTTGGATGAATTATTACACATTCAACAGTGTGGGTGTGGAAATATGGGTGGTTTAGAGTCTCAATGCAACATTTAATGCACAAAATTAGGCCAAATTTGGGCAAAATCCCACTCTAGCACTCCAAGTAAACTTGGCTGACCACATCCAATGTATGGGAGTGCACAAGAAATGATGGAGGTGCACACGTGGGTGGTTTACTGAGCTTGTGTGTCCATGTGGGTGTGAAATCCCCAATTTGTCATGGTATATGTCTAACTAAGCACCCCTAGTCCATCTGATATTATATTAAAGCTTGAAATGCAATGAAATTGACTAATTAGTGTAAGTAAGGTACTAATTATGGATTACTATTCTAACACCCTCCCTTAATCGAATAAATAAGTACATCTCACAAAATGATGGAGGCCTTGGCAATAATGGCTCAAGTCACCTCAAATACATAATTCAGAAATTACAATTTTATTTGTCCATGTGAATCGAGGAAAACAAGAAAAACCTCATGGGAAAAAACTTCCCTCAAGAATGGACATGGACATGGACATGGACTTGGTAAAAATATCAACAGTTTGCTCGGTGGATGGGCAATACTGCAATGAGATCACCCTATTATGGAATAAGCCCCGAATGTAATGCATGTGTATCTCTATGTGGTTTGTCATCTGCCTCTATACTAGATCAGTATATATCTTTATGGCACTCTGATTGTCCACCCAAATTTTGGTTGGAGAATCAATTGTGACACCAAACTCCTAAAGAATTCCCTGCAACCAAACACACTGTGTAGCAACATTAATCGTTTCCCTGTACTCGGCCTCTATTGATGAAAGTGAAATAGTGTGCTATTTCTTACTTTACCAGCAAATGGGACCTTCAAAAAACATGAATACAAAACCTAAAGTTGACTTCCTTTCAGTTAGATCACTGGCCGAATTTGAATCAGAAAATCCAACTAGTTGAAGTGAGGAACTAGCTATGTAGTGCACCCTGAAGTTCCTTGGTCCATGGACATATTGAAGAATTATCTTTGCTGCTCTCTAATGGAGCTCATCTGTTTGTTTCATATGTGTTGCTACAGAACTCACATCATAAGACAAATCAGGTCTTTTGTTAGTAAGGTAGAGCAACCTACCCACTAATTTCCTATAGAGTGTAAAATCTATGAGCGAAGAATTGCCAAATTCATGCATTTTAATACCAGAAAGAAAGGGAGACTTGGATGCATTACACTCAGCCATGTTAAACTTCTTTAGCAGGTCTGAATCATACTGTGGCTAAATCAGCATGATGCCCTTATCATTTTTCTCAATTTCCAAGCCCAAAAATTGAATTAGCAATCCTAGGTCTGTCATGGCAAACTCACTGTTCAAAGATGACTTAGTTTGGCCAATTAAATTGGTGCAGCTACCTATAATAAGGAAAAAATAAACATAGAGAAAAATGACCTGAAATATACCATCATGTTTCTACAAATATACATTAGTTTTTTATTTTCATCTAGTGAAGCCAATTGAAAGCAAGAAAGCATCCATTTTTGCATACTAAGCCCTGGGGACTTACTTGAGTCCATACAGTGGTTTTTTCAGCCTACATACCAATGAAGGATCCTCTTGGAAACCTTCAAGATGCTGCATATAGATCTCATCCTGTATCTCACAATGCAAGAATGCACTCTTCACATCCATGTGGTGAAGTTCCCAACCTTTACTAGCTTCCAGTGCTAGAACTAGTCTTATTGAGTCCATCTTTGCAATCGATGCAAAGGTCTCTGTGTAATCAGAACCATGGACCTAAGAATATCCTTTAGCGACTAACATTTCCTTTTGTTTCATATCAGAACCATCAGTAGCAATTTTGGTCTGGAAAATCCAGTTGCATTGAACAACCTTCTTCTTGGGAGGAAGGGAAACCAATTCCCATGTATTGTTGTCTTGGAGGGACTCAAATTCCTATTCCATTGTTGATTTCCATATAGGGTCAGTACAAGCTTTCTGATATGTCTTAGGATCAAACCCAACCAGCGTATAAAAGTGCTCATAAAGAGCACTATCACTAGCAAAGGAAGATTTACTAGTTTGTGATCTAGTCTTCCTAGGCTCATGAGGATTTCCTACCAATTCCCTAGCTGATTGTACAATATTTTCAGCCCACTTGGTCCTATATGGTAATTCATCTACATAAATTTGATATTCAGCAACATTTTTATCAGAAATATCAGAGAAAATAGAGCATTCATCATCACTTACATCTTCGAATGGTTGAGGAGAGCAACCTTCCCTCGGTGCAAGTTCGAAATATGGAATTGGCTCTTCTTGAAATTTCAAACTTCTCTCAACAAATTTCTTGCAAGTAGAAGTTTCAAATATATTTTACCCTTCATTTTCCTCACCATATACAACCATGAGTCACTCCTTCCTTTGTGGTTGCAAGGCTTTCCTCTTCTCAGAAGGAATTCTAGCCCATGCTTTTGTCCTGAAAATTTAGAAATTTGAGACATTTGGATTTTGACCAAACCTTGCCTCGTAAGGGGTCATTCCTTTCACTAATTTATGAAAGGCTCTATTTTGGATGTGAGAAGCACAAATTATGGCTTCATATCATAGCTTGGGATTAATATCACTTACCTCTATCATGCAAGTTTCCATCTCTTTTAGAGATCTATTCTTCCTCTCAGCGATATCTATTCTTCCTCTCAGCCACACCATTTTGCTGTGGTGTTTAGGGAGTTCAGTGTTGCATTTGGATGCCACACTCCTCAAAAATCTGTTGTAGGTTCTTGTTCACATATTCCTTTCCATTATCAGTCCTAAGTACTTTGATCTTCTTCCCACTCCGATTTTCTACAAGTGCTTTCCAAATCTTGAGTTGTTCAAACACCTCAGATTTCAATTTCAAAAAATACACCCAACAGAATCGAGAGTAGTCATCTATGAATAAACCTATATCCACCATATGAAGGAGTGGGTAGTGGAACAATCAAATCAGAATGCACCAACCAAAGTGGTTGTGTTTCCCTCCTTTCCTTCCCCTTCTCATAGATCTGCTCAGGATGCTTCCCAATCACACATCCAATACATGCTCCAGTTGATGACTAGATTTGTGGAAGTCCTTCCACCATTTCTTCTCTGTGCAATGTTTGAAGATACCTATAATTCATGTGGCCAAACTTCTCATCCCATAGTTTGTAAACTTCATTGGCATGTGAGTGAAGTTCTTGATCACTGGAAGTGGTGAGGAAGTTTGAAAACTTGTACATCCTCTCAGGATGATTAGCATACCAAACTGCAATAACTTGTTCTATTCATATTTCAGAAATGTCTACCATGTCAAGAGTGAAGGTCACTCTGTTTGGATCTCCTGTATGGGTCATATGATATACTGAAACCAAATTTTCTGCAATATCTAGTACATACAATACCTCACTAAACATGCCATGCTCTCAATCAATCCTCCCAATCCCCTTGGTTTGGAGTTTTGAATCATCCCCCATTCAAACTGCTGGGCCAATATTCGAACTCATGGAGGAGAAGAGCTCTTTCTTGGCTACCATATTACTGGAATCCCCTGAATCAATGACAAAGGATGAAGATTTAGAAGTACCTGCCACCAAAGCATGACATTTATCCTTTCTCTCCTTTGAACTGGAGTTTCCATCCTTCTTACTTCTGCTGTTAGGGACTGGAATGTTGTTCTTCTCCAGTAGTTGTGCCATGGTGTCAATGGTCTTTTTAATGCATGAGCTCTCTAGATTCCATCCCTTGTGGAAAAAGGTGCATTCGATCTTCTCTTCTCCCTCGCATCCTTCTCCTTGGAAGGATTCAAACTTACATCACTGCATTTGGGTTTTTCTGGGTTTTTCTTCTTCTCTTGTAGCTTTGAATTATTAGACTTGAGCTTTCCCTTTGAGGAATTTGAAACCCCCACTTCTAGAGCTTGATCCTTGGTCTGAATGGTGCCCGTTTGGACAAGTTTATATTTGTCTTGAGTGAGTGTCTCCATGAATTTTTCCATATAGGGCATTTGCCAATTTTGAAGTGTAAGTTTTCAGAAGTGGAATGCACTCACAAAAACTGAGAACTATGGCCCCAACTTTGAAAGTATAGACAAGATCAACTGATCTTCTTTCTTCTAAATCCCATGTTGTTTTAACTACAACACAATTGATTTGAACTTGGTGAAGAAGTATTGGATTGTGTCATAGTTTACTGGGATCAAGCTGATAAGCTCATTCTTAAGATGGTGACTACGTAGCTTATCAATTTTTCCAAATAGAGATTCTAGTTTTTGCCAAACCTCTTTTGGTGATTTCAAACTTTCAAGGTGGAATATAAGCTCTCTTGAGATTCTTAGGCATATCAATCCATATGCCTCATCCATTTTGTTGAAATACTTGGCTTTCTCAACAACAGAGTTTGGTTCCACTTCAATACCCATGGTAACTCTGAAAAGCCCCTTAGCTCTTAGTTGAATCACCATCTCTGCCTTCCAATCAAAAAAATTGGAGGGTGTTAGCATGATGTGGGTAGCCTTCATTTCTTCCTGCATTGATGGTGGTGAAATTAGTAACTAGTCTCCATAGAACAATTCGATTTTATTTGGAACTCCATTAAAAATGCATCTCAAATCAGTATGAATTGATATGCAACTCAAAAATATCCAACATGATCTGATACCATGTGAGGAATTCGAAACACCAAGTGAGTAATTCAAACCAAATGAGAATCTAGGATCATTATTGAAGCTCACAAATCAAATTTGGGTGCAAGAATCAACAAAAACCATCAAATTATAGATAAATTACACACACAATGTGAATAGAAACAAGATAATTTCATATTGTATAACCATAAAACTTGTTATTATCAGGTATATAATACATGATAATATTTTTGTGAGGCTTTGGAATCCAATTGTGAGCATACAAGTCAAAATTGCCAAAATGGAATCAAACCCCCCTATGTGGGCCAATCATGTCCCAAATCACCCCAAACTGCCACGAATTGTTGTGTTGACGTGGATGATGTGTTTTGGGTCAATTATGACACCTTGGACAGTGTGGGTGTGGAAATATGGGTTGTTTAGAGTCTTAATGTAGCATTTAATGCACAAAATGAGGCCAAATTTGGGCAACATCCCACTCTAGCGCTCCAAGTCAACTTAGCTGACCACATCCAATATATGGGAGAGCACCAAGAATGATGGAGGTGCACATGTGGCTGGTTGACTGAGCTTGAGTTCCCATGTGGATTTGAAAGCCCCAATGTTTGACGGCATATGTCCAACGAAGCACCCCTAGTCCACCTCATAGTGTATTAAAGCTTAACAAGCAATAAAATTGACTAATTAGTGTAACTAAGGTACTAATGATGGATTATTGTTCTAACAATATGCATATAATTCCATATCTTTTTACTAAGGATGATTGTACATATTCTCATATATATGGTTTCTTTTTGGTTGCTGAAGTTTTATAGAACAAATTGTTATTTGTATTCATTTTGACTACTATGGACATATACTTATTTCCTTGGGGATGTTATGTATAAGGATATTCATATTGTATTTCCATTTTCTTTTTTACTTTTTCTTTTTAGTTTTAAAAATTATTTACATGAGATGTTATGTGTGTGTTTAACACACATTATTAGTAAAATTTGTAAATATATTACACTTCTTTTCTTTTTCAAATTAGTTTGATAAGATATTGCAAAATGTAATTTTATTTTTAAATAAAATTGATTTTTTCTTAGCCAAAAATATATAATTTTGTCCAAGTGAGAATTCACTCCTTATTGGTAATTAGAAGTGTTTTGTTGATTGGCCTTTAATTGTGTTCCTATGATGACCTTCATAAGCAAAAGATAGTGTCGATGATGATGATAATGTGGCTTTTAGTAATGACTAAAATGTTGATTATCATATCAACATTTGATTGGTCTAGCTCCATAATGTTGACATCATCATATTAAAGTTGATTTTCCTACCTCTTTTTGAAATTTATAATTTCATTTGTATACCCTTATAGTTAAGTTTAATAATTCCCTAAGGTAGTGATAAAGGACTTCTTATAAAACTATAAATTTATAGTTGTATTTTATATTTATCGTATATAATTATATCTATTAAATAAATTTATAATAAATTTAAGAATTGTAGTGAAATGCGTATGTTTTATAAAAATAATAAATGTGTACCTTAATAAATTATCCATTCATAAAATGCATCTCCAAGTATGATACAAAATGCAACTCAAAATTGATACAAAATGCAAAAATGATTGAAAATACAACTCAAAATGTAACCAAGTTAAAAATGGTTTTAGCTTTATGCTCAATGCCATACCAACTTGTACTATAACACTAGTTACAATGCTAGTCCTAATGCGAATTTGATACAAGAAATGGTGCCATATGTCATTTCAATGCATTTAAACTAGACAAACTAGCATTTCAGTGCTAGAAGCCATACAAAAAAAATCACATGTTGTATAACATAAGTTATGTCACACCAATTTACATCAAATCTTACATTGAACTTAAAAAATAGAAAAGACAAATACACTATTATAGCATTCCTTCTATGCAAAGACATTTGAGATCATGCTACCTAACACCAAGAAAATCATGCTACCTAACACCAAGAAAATGAAATTGAAATTGAAATTGTGTTTATTTTATATGTATTCCTTCATATGGAAAGCCACGTCACATGCTAAAAGTATTAAAATTCCTAAGTATTCCTCTCATAATTATAATGCTTTTTAATATATTAGTGGTTTTTAGCTATATTTTGTTTTGTATAGTTTAAAATTAGATGATTTCAGTTGAAATAAAGAGATTTTTTTTTGGGTCTAAATCTTCTAATTTTTAGACATCTATTTACTTTTTAATTTGAGTTTACCTCTATTTTTTTATGTTTTTTTATATATATTTGGTGGATTTTTTTAAAACTTGATTGATCCTATACCATTAAAATAAAAATCCTATACAATTGAAATAAAAATTAAATAAATTGACAATACCTATTTATTTATCTATTTATTCCTAACACACATGCATGGAAACTTCCCATAAGCCAAGGAGGCGAGTTGGACATAGTTTCTGTCTTTTTGTTGATTTCTTGATTCCTTTCCAACCATGTATTTTTGTTGGATTCACTTCCAATAATAATTTCTATATTTTTACTAATTCTACCATTGAAAATACTAGATATTTTCCATGTATGAGTGTGAATTTGTATTTTCAACAATTTTTACATAGAAGTGGCTAATATATGAGTTAACAAAATACAACTTTATAAATAAAAATACTAGAAATTTTCTATATATAAATGTGAGTTTGTAATTTCAACCACTTTTATGTAGAGGTGGTTAATCGACTTAATACAATACAATTTTATGTTTTTACATGAGCTTCTCATTTTTTTCCAATTCTTTTGACTTTAATCCTTGATAGTGTTTTGTTAGATTTAATTTTCAATTTAAGATTAAATAAATACTAAAAGGTTCATAACCAAAATAAAGAAGTTCCACAGTTTGGCGAAGTCCCTGCCATAAGCATGTGCAAATCAATCGAGCCATTGAAATCAGACCAGCCCTAGATCTTGCAAGATGGTTTGATTTTAAATCAGTATGACCATCCAAACAAGAAAATGAGTTGGCATGTGGTAAATGGATGTTGACGCAGGTTCGCCAAATGTTGACACAAGTTCGCCAAGAGGTAGGTTATGCAAAGCTTTGGAAATTCTCAAGTATGCTTCTCTTTTAACAAGTGATCCCAATTTCACTTCAAATACTGGATCATATTGTTCAGTGAGCTCCATGCTGGGACTTGTGATACTCTTAAGCTTCTCCATTGATTTCTCTTTGATGTTGCTATTGGAAAAACTATGTATACAATTATTTAGTTACTTACCAACCTCATGAAGCATATTGGGAATTGGAATTGCAGTAGGAAACAACATTAGAAGATTTTTCCTTGGATACCATATCCAATAATTTTCCAAATACAAGTAGCAATAAATTATTAACTAGTTGCGTACGCATATTCATGTTGGGCCAAAAATAAAGAAAAGTATAGCTATGTCCTTATAGATCAAATTGAAAGAATAGGAACTAAGTGAACAAACAAATTTAAGGCTATGTGAAATGCTAAACAATACAAATACAAGTGACAAAAAGGTTATAAAAAGATGCCTCTAACTAACAAACAAGTTACACACATATTATTGTTGATCCAAAAATAATTTAGGAATATAGTTACACCCTCAAAGAAAGGGTGTTCCTTATAATGAATTGGAAGCTCCTTATTTTATATTATATCTTCCTTGTCCAAATTAAAAGTGTCATGTCCTCCTAGTTTAGCAATGGCTCTAGGGAGAGGAAAACCACTTAAAGGAAATTGTCCATGTTAAGGAAATTATCTATGTTAAGAAATGTATTCCAAAAGGAGCTAACTAGGAATGGCTCTAGGGAGAGGAAAACGAGTCAAAGGAAATTATCCATGTTAAGGAAATGAAAGGAAATTATCCATGTTAAGAAACATATTGCAAAAGGAGGTAAGGATTTATGGATAATGGTGTTGGAGATTAATTTCTTATTATATTGGTAATTATTATGTTGGTAGGTCATTTGTTATAAGTTTTTAGCAATGTTATTGTTCATTGCATAAATTAAATGGATTAAATGAATTATTTTTTCAAAGAGTAAGTGCATTTAATTATTACTCATTCGTGAACATACTATAAATAGGATTCTTATAAAGGTCATTATCATTTATTCAGAATTGTAGCTTTACAAATATTTCTTACTGTATATGTTTTGTGTAAAATAAAATAAAAGAGTTGGGTCTCCACAACTCCCTTTCCTTAGCCAAGAGATGTACTTATGTAATTAGGAATTTCAATTATGAGAATTGGTGTTTGTGTGTCTCTTATCAGTTCTCTTGTATTATTTTCTTGTGGAATAAATGTTATTTTCGTTATCATTTGATGCATGTTTATGGTTTAATAACTAATGTTTACCAGCTGAGAAAATGGCTAGAAAATGCACTCAGTGAGAAATTGTCTACTTTTCATTGTCTAATTGGGTGGAAAAAGTGTTAGGGAAGTTGTCTCGTTGCAAGAAGTTGTATCCATGGGATTATCTATCACTATTGGGACAATGTGCAATGTGTCAGTGGTGGGGTTATTCTCTTTGTTCCACCATCAAGATCGACTCATAGAGGTTGTATTTTCAAGAGTTGTTTTTATGTACTGATTCTTACAAGTTACAAGCATTGGCGGTATCATATATGCTTGGAAGATAATGTTACAGAGAAAAATTCCTATGGCTTGGGGTGTACCACAACAGACAGAATAACCACAGAAATCAATCCCTTCCCAATATGCAAGAGAAATAAAACGACTAAGACTAAAGGATCTCGAAACATACATTATTCCAGATGGTTGATGTAGGTCCCTGTTGAGCTTTTCTAATCCTGCTTATGTCAATAATTTGCGCTCTCAACAATCAGCAAACAACACAATCATGCTATATAATGGTGTTAGACCTACTCTAGCATATATAATCAATAATGTATAAGCAATTAAAAGCGTCCATCGATTCAATATTCATTTAAATGCACATCATTAGATAGGAAAAGATATTTCTATTAATATAAATCAGAGATTACATGAATGACAACAAGTGTTTTTAGGGATGATCTTGAAAACATCAAAGGTACAAAAATAGTCCATGGGGTCCAAAGAGTCTGTAGAGGGACAGTGAAGGCCATAAATGCGTGATCTACCTTGTGTGGTAAAATCAGTTGTAACAGATGCCCCTTAATGTGTGAGGTCAAAGAGGTGATACGATGGCCGAAATACATTATAAGTCCATCATAGAAGTGGAGTGATGAAGAACCAACCATCCAACAATATAGTACAAATATCTCTACACATGACTACAAGTACATACGAAAGTCCCAGATACATAAGAGTATAATGGCCATGAATAGGCATGATACAAAATATGACATGTGTGTTCATTGCCATGTACAATATAGATAGATCAGAATCTCCATGATGAAGATATACAAGGGATCATGATATCCATAAAAGCTGAATATATACAATGGATCAAGATCTCCATAATGGCTGAAGATATCTGACATACACTGGAATCAGATCACAAGAGCTGAAATCTCATGAACACTGGCACGATCAAGGAGGTAGCATATCAGAAATGCCACCAATATGGAAAGTCTTCTACACAATCTGCTACAAGTACATGTCCTACCATGTGAATAGAGGTGTCAAGGTTGAACATAGTAGTCCATTGTCTAATTATCGGTCATTGATGTATACCGTTAACAAACACGAGATCACCCACCGATAATGAAAATGGGAATCAAGCTACTAGAGTGCAATCTAATAAGTGTGAATAAATGTGTTGAGGTCAAACACTTAAAAGAATCCATTGATTAGGGAACATTAATGTATTCCCCAAACTGTCAATTGTGACAGAACCTACCACTGATGAATGTAAGTCTCAAGGCACTCAAATGACTCTAGAGTCCTATCCTAGAATAAATGATCTAAATTCGATGGGATGAAATCCACTGGAAGGAGGGAATTAAGGCATCCCCCATTATCTAACATGAGGTACTCAGTAAACTGTATAATGTGGAAGGACTCGATCATAATGTGCTCGAACCAGTACCAGTAGTGGGAATGACCGACATGCAAAGTCAAGAAAACTGAGGAATGGTCGACTAAGGTTTCAATTTCCTTCAAATAAGAGCATAAAGGAAAATGGTGACTTAATGTAGGCAGCATAGACTTAATATACAAAACTGGGACATCTCTGCGACATAGGAGGCATCGATAGAGGCTCCATAGGGACTGGAAGCTTAACCAGTTGGTGGAGATAAACTCAGAGAAACGAGTACAGCTCCTAAAGTCAAAATATTAACCCAACCAATGGATATGATATACAATGCTCTATTTGAAGGCGACACGACTCGAATGCAGCCAAAGATAACATCTTTTCCTATCCAGATTTTTGGTTTTTTTATTTTTTTGACTTTTTCGAATATTTTGAAAATCTTGAAAAAGAATAAAAGTTCTTTATAGTTACAAACTAGGAGGAGACGAGTGTCAAGGGGAAAACAAACTAGTTCTAAGCAGCAGAACATACCTATTCTCAATGCAAGGAAACATGTGTAGGATAACGAAACTCAGGGGAAAGTCCCCTCTCGGTAAAAATGGGGAATCAAGCTACAAAAGATGTGTAAAATGGCTCTTCTTGGCTGGACATGAGACAAGCTCGGGCTATATGGTTGATAATCAAAGTGAGGGTAGCCATCATAAGGATCAATAAGACAAGCAAAACTCATGATAATTCAATTACAACTTGACATAAGGGAGTCCCAGGGAAAAGGCCAACAAAAAGATCAAGAGGAGTATGAGGATGTTGCGCAAAGTCATGGTGGTACTATACAAAGGACTCCCCCACCCTAAAGGAAAAATGTCAGCATGGGCACCAAATGCAAAACAGGAGCTAACTAGGGGACCCATGTATGGTCAAGCTCTACCATTCACATCATGTCACTTCTAAAAGCAACAAGAAGGTTATGTGACAAGATAGAATGGGTTCGTACCTAAGTTTATAATGAAATGGTCATAGGGTCATGAAAAGTGCAAATGGATGTGAAACCTAACCTATATGCCAGTTTAGACATAATATTTGAAATCGGCACAAATGGGTCAAAACCACAGTCAAACCGCACTCAAAATGGACTCCCACATCATCAAATTAGTCCAAAATGGTCCAAAATGGTCAAAACTATAGAAAGTGGGTAAAAAGGTTTCAAAAAATTTCTATAAATAGTAAAAAATTTAAAAATTCCATATCATTTGAAATTTTTACCCATTTAAGCTCAAAACTTCCAATGCAAATTCCAGGAGCATCGTCCAATAAAATTCGACACCGTTTGATCCAGGTAACTCCTCATGTCCTCCTCTTCCTATTTCATGCAAATATTTTAAGTTTTCATGGTCCAATTAATTTTCTAGGCCATCCTAAGTTGTGTGTTTCAGCCCATGCAGGTATCAGGGTTTTTTCCACATATACAACTTGCCATACGCAGAAAAAGCACCCAAACCCCCATACATACATAGTTGTTTTGCAAACAGTCACATATGAGGCCACAAATGAGGTTTTCAAGGGAAAATTATAATCAAAACTCTTTTTTTTGTGTAGGATGGTATTATAGTGGAGGGAGATGGAACATGGTGATGTGGAAGAGGCCATGCAAGGTGATTTAATGGCCCAACAAGCATTACGTGCATGTGGTTTGTATAAGTTTTGGTGTCTTGGTAGCTTGAGGGCCAAACCAAGACTCCTCCAGATGCTAGTGGATTACTGGGATTCAAACTCTGAGATTTTTCACATTAACGAGATGTCGCTCAGCATAGAAGTTGAGGAAATATACTTTATCACTGGATTATTTCAACGAGGAGATGTGGTAAATCTTTGATCTCATGGGCCAGGAGGTGGATTGACTATTGATGAGTACATTGCAGTGTACTGCTTCCTGGAAACGAAAAAATTTGGGAGTCAAATCCCGACAAACTCTGTCCAAGTACTCGGACTGAAGGCCATACTATTGGCATTAGGCAAGATAGCCAGATTAGCTTCACTCCATCAGGCATCTCGGCCACTGATGTTCTATGCAGTGGAGTGTATGAGATCCACAGTGTATGATTGAAGTATTGTGGTGTTGAGAAACATGAAGCAACAGCTCAGTGACTGCAAAATGGGCAAGGTGTGGAACTTTGGTTTCAGTAGCATACTAAGCACGTTCTTCTTTGAGCATGTACCAAGGATAATCCCTATAGTGGACACTCCTTCACATGGAGTTTGAGATCTGGCCCAATGACGTTGGGCAAATGTTATGCGCAGACTGGGCGGAGGTAGGGTGGCTAACCCCTACCCAGCAGACTTCTTTCCATGGTGGTGGAGGCAGATCATTGCCATCGATGACTACCCTTATGCAGGGATAGAGTTTTGTGGAGATTCGGACATGCCCCTACCACCAAGAGTGGCATATGGCGACATAGGTAATGAATCCCAAACCCACTTTTTAAGTTTTTTGAATTATTAAATTTTTTTTGTGTTTTTTATATATTGACTCAAAAGACATGTTTTGGTGTGACGACACATAATGATGATCTTCCATGTGTATGCAGATGTTGGACCACGGTGACCGGATGCTTTCCCTCGTCATATACGGAGGGGAAGAGGAGATGATATCATGTGTGTGGATGTAGAGCAGATGCTCCAAAGCATTCACACAAACTTCATATGCTTGATGCACAGGGTACCCATGGCGCAAGTTGATGACTTGCCTAAGGCCATGCAACGCTAGGTGGTTGGTATACCATAGGAATGGGATCAATTATTCTGATAGCTAGCTAGATCCATAGTTTTCTACCATGATCATAACCCCCCTCCTCGTCCACATTCTTAGAGACCTGAGAGTATTCCTTTTTGTATGACCATGTATTATAATTTGGTGGCTTAGAAGCCCCAATTTTGTATTATGACACATATGTATTATGACATCACATTTTGGATGTTAATGAAATTTTTTTATGATGATTGATTTTATTTATTTACATGTGTGCAAAAATGTATATTTGTGATATGCTTATGGTCTATGAGACAAATTCCAATCTAGCACATAGTTAGCATATGAGTCAGCAACTTGATTAAAAATTCTTGAAACATGAATGTATGTTATATTCTCAAATTTCCATTCTAGCAATCTCACACGTAAGAATATTCGTAATAATATCAGATCCCTAATATGATATGATCCATTAAGCTGTGAAACCACTAACTGCGAATCAAGACGTACCTCAAGAGAGAGAACACCATGTGAAATGGAATCCTGCAATAACTCAATAACAACACTATATTCAGCAACATTGTTCAAAGAAGGCCATAAACATATGCCTCCTGAAGACAATACTTGACCCATAGGAGTATAAATCACCCAAGTAGATGAAGTCGAGTTTTGAGTGTGACGGCTAGCACCATCAGTGAATCCTATGTAAACAGAAGACTCCATCGGAATCTTCCATAAGAAACGGAAGCTAATCAACAAACCCGATCACCATAAGAAAACCTAACTATGCAATTCAAAAATTGTACAATAATATACAACAATCAGCCCTGGCTGAAGATCATGCATACTACTTTTTAAGATAGAGCCCATTTCTAGGCTCCGCCAAGGCTTTCCCTTCATAATCCACTAGCTCATAGGTCCATTCTCTAACACATGTTTGACCGCGTAAGAACCATGCCACATGAGGTTAAACTTCCCTGCCCCCAAGGTTTCTTTAGCTTGATCCCACAAAAGGACCAAATCACCTTCACTAAACTTCCTCAGACAGACAAACTTGTCATATTGGACCTTGACGTGACACTTATTTACCTCTAGAGCCACTAAGGCATCTCAGCGCTGCTCATCAAGCTGCTCTAAATGGACCAAACATTCCTCCAATGTGGAAGTGTCTGGTAAAAGCTCTATAACTAGCTTAAGAGAAGGGATTTGGCATTCAACTGGAAAGACATACTCCACCCCATGTACAACCTAATATGGAGAGAAACGGGTGGCAGTCTTAACCGCGGTTCTATAGGCCCATAAAGCAGGATATAAAATGATATGCGAATTCATCTTGCTTTGTGTGATGGTTCATTGGAGAATCGACTTAAGTGATTTATTCATTGCTTCAACATGTCCATTCGCTTGAGGGTAATAAGAAGAGGAGTGCTCCTGCTTACACCCTAACTTTGAAGCCAACTGTTCCATCATTCTATTCTAAAAGTGCCTACCATGGTCAGTG
Organism: Pseudotsuga menziesii; assembly: GCA_001517045.1. Lineage (NCBI taxonomy): Eukaryota > Viridiplantae > Streptophyta > Pinopsida > Pinales > Pinaceae > Pseudotsuga > Pseudotsuga menziesii. The sequence goes on along the minus strand of LPNX010914366.1, from coordinate 14,426 downwards.
AAAATATCTTTCAGAATGTCGAACCTAGTAATAATTTGGTTGAAAACAAAATGCGCGTTGTCTCATAGACATATTTAATTGTGGGAATAGCCTTTTCCCATTTCGTGAAATAATCAACGGCCACTATAATGTCATGATGCCCCCTAGCCGAAGCTGGGTTGTAATCCATAAATTCAAGCCCCCACTTGGTGAAGGGACCGTCGATGACAATAGAATGTATCGAGGATGGATGCAAGCGCATATTGCGTGCAAACACCTAGAAAGGATGACACTTCTTAACCACATTAACACAATCTTTGAAGATCGACAGAAAAAAATATCCTGCTCTCAATATTTTTTGGGCTGTAGAAATCCCAGATAAATGACCCTGACATGCTCCTCTGTGGCAATCATTCAGCACAACCTCATCCTCATCATGTGTTAAACAACGACACAAAATTAAATCTACCCCATGGTGGTACAAATTGTTATCCAATATAAGGTAGTTCGTAGCTACATGGCGTAATCGTCGTCGCTCATCCTGTGAAAGGTGAGTAGGGACCTTCAATGTTTGCAAATATACAATGATATCCCCATACCATAGGTCCAAAGTTGAGATAAGGAAAATATTCTCATCGACAAATGTATCCTCATAAACCTCTTCCTCCTCCAAACTTGGAAAATTGGATATGAGATTCATAAAGATCAACAATTTCTTCGATTTTGCTTAAACAAATTCAAGATCGAACTCTTGCAAAATAACAATCCATTTATTGTATTTTCCCCCATCATCCTTCTAGTGAGGATGAACTGAAACAGATTGATATGAGCTACAACCAAGGTTCAGGGAAGGAGAATGTAATGTCTCAATATCTGAACCACATGAACAGTGGCCAAGGAAACTTTGTCCACATGGGAATAATAGATTTCTGGGTCAATAAGGTTTCAGCTCAAATAATATATGACATGCTCGTGGAGCTCCTCATCCTCTTGAACCAAAACCATACCAACCATCTGCATGGACGCGGCCACATAAATAAAGAAATCATGACTACAGTCAGGTGGAATAAGCACGGGGGCCGATGCCAAGGCTTTCTTCAGAGAATCAAAGGACTCCTAGGCTCACTCATCCCAGCAAAAAGGAGTGTCCTTCTTTAAAAGACGCATAAAGCCTTTAGTCAAGTTGGAAAAATTACCTACGAATCTCCGCAAGAAATTTTCCATGCCTTGCAAACACTGAAGATGTCTAATATTACGTGGGGGAGACAATTCAATTATTGCCTCAACCTTTAAGGGATCGACACGTATTCCCTCCCTCGATATGATGAACCCTAGCAAGCGACCAATAGTCACTCAAAATATGCACTTATGAGGATTTAACTGAACCTGGTAATGACAACATATTTCAAATACTAACCTCAAATGGTATGGATGATGCACTCTGAAACAAGAATGAGCAATAAGGTCATCCAAATTCACTTCGATAATTCTTTTGAGATCATGAAAAATTACGGTCATAGCCCGCTAAAATGTAGCTCCAACGTTTTTAAGTCCAAAAGGCATCTTCTGATATGGAAAAGTACCCCAAGGACAAATAAATGAAGTCTTATGTTGATCCTCGGGTTTGATCTGAATCTAATTATATCCGGAAAAACCATCCATGAAGGAGAATACCTCACTTCCTACAAACTCATCCAAAATCTGATCAATAAATGGTGTGGGAAAATTATCCTTAGGACAAGCACGATTTAAATCACGGAAATCAGTGCATATATGGATCCCTCCCTGGTTCTTATCAACCAAAACGGGATTTGAAACCCACTCCATCAGGGGAACGGGATAGATAAAACCAGCTTTTAGGAGTTTCTCTATCTTAGCCTTAATGGCGGGTGCTTTTCTAGGATTCACCGCACGCAAATGTTGTCAAACTGGCTTTGCATCTGGATAAGTCTGAATCTTATGTTCGATAATACAAGGGTCAATACCTGGAATTTACTCGTGTGACCAAGAAAAGATGTCACTAAACTATTTAAATATCTCGGTATACTCCTCTATCTCATCAGGGGAACAACGCGCCCCAATGTAGACGTTCTCCACTTTACCAAGATCACGAGAAATATTGATAGGAATAGAAGGTGATAAATTCACCATGTTCCCATTGGCCATTTGACCAGGAGAGCTCAATGCAACCACAAGACTACCAATCTTTTCACTAAGAATCTCCATAAGGTCATCACGCTCCATACACTCGAGTTTAGGAAGAAAATATGATCGATGATGTAATTCTTCCCAAGGTGGCTCAACCCTAGACATGGCCTCAATAATGGCTTCATCCGATGGAAAAAAATCGTCAAGGCAATCATGTGTGTGAGAGGACTCAACTTCCCATGCAGGAAGCACGTATGGGTCCTCCTCCTCTGTCCACGAAAAGGAAGGACTAGGCTCTGCAACTTGACAAAGATTTGTTTGATATGCTACCATTGTTGTAGGCAACGAGACATCCGTTTCGATAGGTCCAATCGAAGGACTCAGTGAAGGAAGAATACAAGGGTCTTCCATATGGATAGTGTGAAAAGACACTAAATTCAATGAGGATGAAGCCCCACCAAAAAAGATCCGAACATAAGAACGGACGCAGGAAAACTAAAGGTTTCGATAAGAGATGAACACATACCTACACCCACACTCCCAGTTGCCAGCTGAGAATGATCGATAATCGGGATAGAAGTTCTTGATGATGCATTAACACTCATATTACAAAATTATGTTTAATCAATCGTAACGATATTCCCATAAAATGGAAATCATACCACTTGAAAGAGAGAAGAGGCTATGGTTTGCATACTATACATCCAATTTTGGCCCAACAAAAGATTGTAGTCAAGGGGTGCATCAACCACCTTGACCTCGATCGTGACGATATTCCCTCCCAATTGGACCTTAAGAGAAGGAAGAATCCCTTGCACCTGAAATGAGCTACCATCAAAAGTTGTCAACATAGTAGCGGATTGAGACAACTCGGGAGAACCCAAACTCTTCCAACATGACAAAGACATCACGGAAGCAGCAGCACCTTCGTCAATAACAATGCATTTGACATTCATATTATGACATTCTACATGAATCAAAAGAGACACGTAGTAAGGCAAGCGAGGTTGTATTCCTATGGTTTCAAATTTGATAATGGAAGAAGAGTTATCATCATTAACCCCAAGAGTAGAAAGAAAGGCTCTCATCTGCGGAGGACAAGTATAAAGTACTTTCAGCATAGACATCGCACAAAAAGTTTGGCCCAAATCCTCAACAATGAAATAGTTCTAGGAGGCTCGGGAATTAGTATTATGTCTTGAACACTTTAGGACTCCCTTAGGAATGTGAGGTGCAATTTCAGGTTTATCTGTAGGTTTTTCAATACACAAAGGGCTCTCGGGTGGAGCGGGTTCCTTTCCAAGGTCCAGTTGTGATGAACCATAATCCTTCGCATGAGTCACAACCTTAGTAGCGCACACCATGTTAACAAAACCATGACCAGTATTGGCCTCCGATGAATTTTGATCTCCACCCGATGCACAATGAGGATCAATGGTCCTCGAGTTCATATTTTGATTGTTGGGTAAAGGATTAGTTAGCATGGCTAGGCCGTGCTCTATGAACCTCGACGCATCTTCTGTATGAGGTAAGAAATGATTGAGGTGGTCCTCCTTAAATAACTTGCAAGGAAACTTTACCTTAAGTTTAGTCTGCTTGTCCCCCCAGCATTATGAGAATTCTTGTCATTATAATTAGCATTTTCGTTCTTATTCCCACCCTTACGATTATTTTTCCCTTTTTTCTTATTCCTTCCAGGATGTTGGTTTCCCATCTCGTCCGACGATTACACAGAAAATACACTCTCCATTTGGGTAGGTGGAGATGAAGCTGTGGCTTGTCCCGATGCGGATTTATTAATTGATAATTGGTTCACTTGTTTCACAACTGAATCCATAGTTTTGGTACTTGTACAGCCCACAATGCCATTAGCATGTCTCCCGGTCTTGATCTTGGGATCAAAACTAGATCGCGGAGCATTAGGTATAATATCATACAAAATTACAGATTTAACGTAGATCAAATCCAACTCTTGTGCCCTAAAGATTGCTTGTTCCTTGTTTTGGACTCTGGATGCAGAAACATCCTTCACGATGTAAGGTAACAACGACTTGAGGAACCACTCAAGGATAAATTCTAGTGGTAAAAAGGATTTAATCAACTACTTCTATCTACACCACTCTTGAATATGATCCAAGATATGTGTGGCTTTGTCTTGTCGAAATGTTGACAAGATTTCGGTACCAACGTCGTAATGTATGGGTAGTTGAAAGTGATTGAGGAAAGTCATGGCAAGGTCATCAAATAAAACGTATGCCCCCCTTGGTAACTCTATATACCATTTCACAGCAGGCCTGATGAGGGTGCGTTGAAATAGTCTCAAATATATTGAAACGTCATGTAAGGAATTGGAAGAGCACCAAAGGAGAAAAGTAGTGACATGCTCACTAGGATCTTCTCCATCTTTTCCCTCGAACTTGGGAATGTTTGAAGGAAGATTGTTAGGGACAACCGGCTAGGCCGGGTCATGAGATACCAGATCGTTCATAAGTCTCAATAAGTTAGGTAAGTTCAATGTTGTGAGGAAAGGGAGCCTAGGTTGAGCAGTCTATGCCACGCTCCCTAATAGTTCTAGTTCATGTAAGGCTAATTGCTATTAATACCATGGCCTTGGAAATAATAACCTCCTCCCATTTGACTCATATAGGGCTGCATGGAAGCATTGTGATGTGGGGTACCTTGATTGTGCGGTGATACAAATCCATAATTGGAAGAGTAAGCAGGTTTTTGATACCCGCACCCATAGGGTTGATATTTCTGTCCATACTGCGATCCATAAGACTATCCATGAGAAGCTCCATAAGGTGTCCCATGGGATGTCTGATGAGAATATCCATAGTTATGGATATGGGGAACTCCTTGAGATGGACCATGAGATGATCCAGAAACAGGGATATGACCTCCCGACACAACAGGAGGTACTTGAATCTGAGATACTTCCGCGTGAGTAGTCCCCGTACGAACATGGCTAGTAGAGATATTCCAGCCTGAAGGACCACGTGAATGAGGGGGAGGAAGGTTTTTCAAAAATGCATTCAAAGGAGTAGGGTTCGAGGATGAAGGGACATGTGAAGGGATGTAAGTGGTGTTCCCAATGGTCACTCATTTCGGTTTTGGTATCCGCATATTATTACTAACACTAGGTCTAGGATGGGCATTCGAGGTCGCTTCCACCACTGGGATGGAAGGTGCAATGTGACTAGCGCTCCAAAATATCTCCATGCGAAAAGGAATAGGAGTGCCCCTAGGTGTAGTTCTAGGTTCAACTTCCAACTCAACATGATCTGCCAGATTGGGTGCAAGGATATCAGACATGCCATAACAAACATGACTAGTGCTTGTGGGTTCATAATGAGTCTCGTTGCCTGCTAACCAATACCGACGACCTGTGAATGAGGGATGATAACTAGAATGTGAAGGTATTTCCAGGGAAGGGTCATATACGGGAGTAGGATCTTCCTCCCCAACATCGTGAGGTGGAGAGGACATCTCTGGAATCTCATCCTTATGATCTCCCATAGTGTGTGAATTAAAGTGAGAAGTAGTCCTCCCAAACTGTCTATTTCTCTCTCCCAAAGGAGGAGGAGATGTGGAAGGCAGAAGTCCTGCTAAATGACGAGAACACCAAAGTGTCCTGCATGAATCCATAATGACTCAAAAAATGAAAAGACTCGATATAATTACGCAAACCCTAGGAAAACTAGCATGCACAGAGCATACGCCTACAAAATGTATTTCCAAATCGCAAGCAAACAAGGGTAGGATATGTGAGCTCCCGAATGAAGCAGGAATGTCTCGCCTTGGAGAGGATTAAGACTCCCATACACAACAAGCGAAGGTTCATAACCAATTATAGTGGCCCTCACATATAGCGACTGTGTTGTCCGACAACTACTTGGCCAGGACACTTGCAAAATAACCTCTGCCAAGTACCCCCTCGATAAGCTAGGTAAGGAAACTAAGGTCACCTTAATATAATCAATGCTCAGGAAGACAGTCATAGGCAGGATTGACCATATGGGCAGGTTAGCAAAGCCCGAAACTCTCAAAAGAGCCCCCAGATACAAATACAATCCTAGAAATATCTCTGGTGCTACTCAGTTACAACCAGGGGTCATCCCAATCATAATCACTCATACTGCCTTGTGATTAACTCCCTTGCTATAGGAGGATCCTGAGAAACACTAATTATATAAAGGAATTTCACACTCTCACATGGACGACACATAAATGTTTCGTTTAGTGGTCTTGGAGAATTTACTCACAATGAACTATTCCACCTAAAACCTTATCTTGTTAGTGCACCCTATAAAAGAAAAGAGTGTAATTCATTTTATTATGTGTTGATTTTAATTGGCTTATTACTCAAAGGGTAAATGGTCATGCAACAAATGATGTTATGATGCAACAAGAAGTAAAATGCACACCTAACAATCAATGTAAATGCACTATGTCAAATGAAGAACATGGTATGCTACTACGTGAAGTACAAAATTTTCCTTCAAATGAATATGCAATCATTCCTATATGAAAATATGACTAATACTCTCCAAGCAAACCTAATGCAAGTACCATGCAAATGCAAAATGCAAGTAATGTATAATGATGCAAAAAGCAAATGTTTTTGTATTTTTTGAAAGCAAATGTTTCTGTATTTTTTGAATTAAATCAGATAAAAAGCAAAAGTATGACTCTACAACCCTTAGACTTTGCAAGCACTACCAGAAAACACCGAAGCAAAGCACCAAGGTAAAAGAGACCTAATGCACTAATAGCAAAAAAATAGAAAATGAAATGACAAGAACATTTTCAAAAATTTAAACTAAAAAGCATCTCTGGTCAGAAACAGAGGTGTATACAAATTCTAGAAGCATCCAAGAAGACTCAACAATCATCCAAACTCACCCAGCAACACTTAATCTTCGCCAAAAAGGAAAAATCATGGCATACGCAACTGTTTGTAGAAAATACGCGTATATACGCGGCTATTCCAGGAAAACCCACGTGTACATGCAACTGTGAAGGAAAAACCCTCGTACAGGAAGAAAAAGAGATAAAAAGAAGGTAAATAGACAAGATGAGACAAAATTTACTCCTGTAAGACACTACTGGGAAAACATTCCCCCAGACTTGACTCAGAAACAGAGAAATCAAAGCAATTCAAGAACATTGAATGACGACAAAACCCCGAAAGGAAATGACTAGGAACTCCCTATTATGGTCACCAATTCTATTACGGAGAAAACTTCCTATGGATTGAGGTGTACTACCACAGATACAGTAAGCATAGAAATCAATCCCTTCCCAATATGCAAGAGAAATAAAACATCTAACACTAAAGGTTCTCGAAACATACCTTATTACGGATGGTTGATGTAGATCCCCATTGAGCTTTTCCAATCCTACTTATGTTAATAATTTTCTCTCTCAACAATCATCAAACAAGACAAGCATGCTATATAATGGTGTTATACCTACTCTAACATATATAATCAATAATGTATAAGCAATTAAAAGTGTCCATCGATTCAATATTCATTTAAATGCACATCATTGGACAGGAAAAGATATTTCTATTAATATAAATCAGATATTACATGAATGACAACATCTGTTAGCATGTTTGCGAATCGAAAAAACTAAGTCCTCCAGCTAGGCCTCCACCACCTCAATCCTCCATCTCTCGATAGCAAGCTCACAAGCAAAGGAAATCTTGGGAAGAACACCAAGTTCTCCAAGGGACAAAGGGATGTAGACTCAAGTATAAGCAAGCTATGACAACAATGGACTATAGTTTTCTTTCTCTTCAATTCCTCTCCTTTCAATGTATCCAAAGGGTTCGTTATATAGTGCTTCAATGGGGTAATGGAAGGTCAAATATGAGTGATCTCAAGGCATATGGAAGGCCAAGAGACAAGTGACTCGGATCCACATCAAGGAAAACTCCAAAAATCTTTGGCCTTTTGCAGACATCCTGATGTACGCGGGTTTAAGGGTCATATCCGTGTGTATATGCGAGAATGGGTTTAAAAGTCACTTAAGGAAAATAATAGGTGTTTTAAGGGATGATCTTGGAAACATCAAAGGTAAAAAAATAGTCCATGGGGTCCAAAGAGTCTGCAGAGGGGTAGGGAAGGCCATAAGTGTGTGATCTACAATGTCTGGTAAAATCAGATGTAATAGATAAGATATTAGTTTTCGAAATTTGATTTTTCTTGTGTTGTTGATAAAGGAAACTGACAACCCAATGTCGATGTAATCTAGGTTGATATATTTAACTATACCATTGTTCGTGGAAAGATATGAACACAAGTGGACTTGGATTGAGTAATGAGTCCCCATAAAACTATGATAAGATTCTCTAAGAATCGTTGGATTATGCAATTTGGAAGGTGTGTGAGATGGAACCGTGGAACAAGTTGCAGTTATTTGTTACTAGTGGGTGATGGTATCAAGCTTGGGAGTAATTACATAAGCAAATCAAACAATTGCAACTGCAGTGCTAAGGTCTACGAGTGCTAAGATGCGATGGAGCTGCACACGTATCTCATTCCCATCACAAGTTTTGAATGTGGTAAATGGGGTTGCTCCAACTGTTGTGAACAATAAATAACATGCTATTAGTGAAATGTGCTACATAAATCAAAATTTATATAAGGATATGTAAATGGTGCTCAAAGTTGTACATGCGCTTGATCCTATTCATGGTCACTTTAACGAGATTGCGCATACATGCTACCAATTTTTCAATGGAATTAGTAACAATGATCTCTCTCCACTCGATTGGTATCCATATTCAAGGGGTGCAATTACATTGAGGATAACCTCCTTGTAGATTCATTGCGATCTCATTACTGATATCATTACTATGGGTTGTTTCTTTGAAGCCCATGAAACAACACTTATTCCAAATGGAAATATGTACCCATATGTGCTCTTCCTTTCATCTAAGTTTCCTCCACTGTCATTGTTAGTGTATCCAGTGAGTTTAATTTTTTTTGGAATTGAATACATAATGCAAATATCTTTTGTGCCACTCATATACCTCATAATTATTTTAAATTATTTCCAATGAGAGTCTTTTGGCGACTCGATGAATATTGAGATCATACTTACTCCATACATGATGTTTGGTCTTGTTGCTATTAAATACATAAGGATTCCTACAAGCATTTCAAACAATGTAGGATCTACAGTTGATCCATCATCATCCTTGCTCAATTTTAAACTTGTTATTAGTCATTAGAGGAAATTTGGGGTCTAAAATGGGCCTTATAAGAAAACATGCCAACAATAAATTTTGTGAGTTGGAATTTAATAACAAATAGAATTTCATAAAATGATTCAACCATAATGGTTGAATTGACATATTTGTCATAATAGAAAACTACTTTTTTTGTTCATATTTTCGACATATCTCCCTGTGTTTTTACTCAAATTTCAAGTGAGAGAGCTCGCTGGATGTAGAATTTAATTCTGCATCCAATGAGTACCCACACTGCATACTTTGGATGGACCATGCTACCACAAAAACAAGAAATACTTGGAAAAATGTGATGATGATGTCATCATCACATTTTTTCAGGTATTTCTTGTTTTTGGGGTAGTGGGGTCCATCAAAAGTATGCAGTGTGGGTACTCGTTGGATGCGGAATTGTATTCTACATCTAAAAATCTCTCCTGCTCATAATTTGAGTAAAAACATAGGGTGATATGTCGAAAAAGCGAACACAAAAAGTTGTTTTTTTCATTCTTCCTCCAAAATTAATAACTATTATTTTATTATTTTAATGATTATTTTATTATTTTCCTTAGGAGGCCCATTTTAGACCTCAAATTTCCTCTAATGAGCGTTGGGGATGTCTTGTAGTTAGACATATTAAATATTTTTAAAACTTCACTTGCATATTTAGACCTTGATATAAAAATACAAATTTCAGACTACTACACTTCAATGCCTAGAAAAATTTCATAAGCCCCAAATCAGTCATTTCAAATTCACTTTCCATGACTGCTTTAAATTCTTCTATGCCAAAGTCACCAATAAATATTAAATCATCTACATACATGCATAAAATTAGCATCTTACCTTGCTCATTAAGTTTGGTGTACAAAGTTAGTTCACTTTCACTTCTGTGAAATCCATTTTCAGTGAGATAGGAATCAATGCGACTGTACCCAGCTCTAGGAGCTTGCTTCAAACCATAGAGTGACTTTTTTAGCCTATAAATGTTATGATCTTGACCTAGAAGTGCACATCCTAGTGGTTGTTCCACATATACTTTCTCTTCTAGATAGCCATTCAAGAATGTCGACTTAACATCCATTTTATAAACAAGCCATTTGTTTTGTGTAGCAATGGCTAGGACTGTTTTGAATGTATCCATGTGTGCGGCATGTGCAAAAGTTTCATTCAAATCTATGCCAACCTATTGTGTGAACCCTCTCGCTACCATTCTTGCTTTTTGATTCTACACATTTCCAATAGCATCTTGCTTGTTCTTGTAAATCCATTCGACATTGATTACATCTTTATCTTTTGGTACATCTACCATCTCCCATGTCCCGTTCTTCTCAATACATTATATTTCTTCATCCATGGTTTGTGCCCATACTTCTTCGAAAACTTCTTCGAATGTTAGTGGATCATATAAAGGAGAAAATAATGCAAAGATAGAGAATGAATTTGGTGTACCAGTTTCATATATTTCACGCAGACTTCTTGTCTTCACTGAATCTGTCGATGTTGAACTCGACGGAATGCTTGATGGATTCTGCTATCCTCTTGGTGTACTTGTCAATGTAGCTTGAGCTGCAACTTGTGTTGATGATCCTTTTGCTAAACCATGTAGCAGTCTCATGGGAGTTGTCGATGCTGCAACCGATTGACTTACCTGTGTTGTTTGAACCAATTCCTCCACCATGTCATCATTGTTGACATTTGACACAATCTTAACATTTATGTAGACAGTTGTATCTCATGATTCATTCTCGAAAAATTGAACATATCAACTGTTTATAACTTTCCGTGTGAGAAAATAATACAACTTGTATGCTTTTGTTTTTTCAGAATAGCCAACAAAAATACATTTATGTCCCTTGTTTTCTAGCTTCTTTCTCAGCTCATCTAGAACATGAGCATATGCAACACAACCAAAAAATTATAAATGAGAAACACTATGATTCATACATGTCCATGATTCTTGAGGAAATTTTTTCTTCACACTCTCTGTCAGACATCAGTTCATAATGTATATAGCAGTTTCGACTTCTTCAACCCAATATTCATTTGGAAAATGCTTGGCTTCCATCATGTTGCATGCCATATCCATAATGGTTCTATTCTTTATTTTGACAACACCATTCTACAGAGGTGTATACCATGCAGTGAATTGCTTTTGTATTCCATGGGTATTGAAAAATTTTATAAATTCATTCGAAACATATTCACCTCCTCTGTTGGTCCTTAATATTTCGATGCGATGTCCACTTTGGTTCTCCACGATTTCCTTAAACTGCTCAAAATAACTAAGCATCAAATTTATGTTTCAGAAAATATACCCATGTTTTTCTTGAGTAGTCATCAATAAAACTTAAAAAATTATTGCATCCACCAATGGATGATGTCTGCATTGGACCAAAAATATCAGAGTACACAATTTCAAGTGGTGTGTGTGCTCTATATGACTTTCTGACTGGAAAAGTCTCTCTATGCTACTTTCTAAAAATGAAGCCTTCACAAACCCTTTCTATTCTGTCGATTAATGGAAATCCTTTCACCATATTCTTTGTGTACAGTAGGTTTATCCCACCAAAATTTAGATGTCCAAATATGAAATTCTACGAACAAGACTCATCCTGAACTTTTGTTTGAAATGCAGTTTGAAAATCATTGCTTCCATTTTCATTTTTGTCGAAGTGCTCGACTTCTTCCTAAAACAATGACTTGGACATTATTTCCAAGTGTGACATCACTTTGAACTGAATTATCTAGACTAAAAAACAAGTTCAAATTACCAGTCATATGATTGTTGCATCCTGAATCTAAGTACCATATTCCATGTGGAATTTCTTGGACAACATTGCATTCAATTGGAGATGAATATGCCATTAACATTGCACTTGTTGTAGTGCTGGTGTTGGTAAACTAATTTGGGATTTTCCTTCCTTGGTCATATTATTTATTCCTACATTCATATGCATAATGAACAATTTTTTTACAATAATGACATTGAATTTTTTATCTATTAATCCTCTCACCACTTGGCTTACTTGGGTTATGATTCTATCCTCTACCAGCAACATTTGCAGGACTTTTGCGTGTCCTCCTATGCAATAACTTCTTCCTCTGCCTCTAGAGTTGTTTCTCCCCCTGCCTCTTCCACAACTTATGGATGACTGTGCTATGAATGCACCTTCCAATGATGTTTTTGTTCTGCTCAATCTGTGTTCATGATTGATGAGTGAATCTTGCAGCTCATCAATGGTAAATAGTGACATGTCATTGTTTTCTTCCAATTTCATAACTAAGGATTCAAATCTTGGGGGAATATTTCTAAGAAATTTTTCAACCACTCTTTGGTCTTCTATGGCTTCTCCATGAGATTTTAGTTGGTTTATGAAACCAACAGCTCTGGTGTAGAATGAGTCCATTGACTGTAAATATTTCATGGACAAATATTCAAAATATCTTCTCAGAATATGTAACTTGGAAGTTTTTACCTTGGCCAAGCCTTGATATGCGGTCTCCAATGTATCCCATTCCTGCTTAGCATTAATTGTTGCTGCTACTCTTGGGAGTATTCTTTCATTCATGGCTTGATGTATGTAGAAATATTAAGCCTTTCCATCTTTCTTCCTCTGTTCCCTTTCGACATATTTCTCATCTTATGTGACAGTATTATATGTTGTATGATCTGTTGGTTCTGCATATCCATGCTCGACTATCTCCGAGACATATTGACCTCTGAAAAAATCCTTCATTGTTAGAGACCAATATTCATAATTCTTTCATGTAAAAATTGGAGTTTGCAATGAACAACAAGTGGAAGCCATTTTTAGTTTTTAATTTTCCTTAGAAAATTACTTTTCCACTTTTAAGACAAGATTTCTTTTCTAAACCTTTCTCTGATACCAGTTATCAAAATCTGAGCTGATAAACTTGAGTTACTACTCAGTTATAAAATTTTCATTCCAACCTTGTTTTACTTTAACTTTTTAGGTGAAACTTTTCTATCTCCGACTAGAGAAGTATACCAATATGATTGGACTTATGGACCTAACTCTTTTACCTCAACAAATTCTTACTTGTCGGTTTGACAACTTCGACAACTTGTCGGTTTTACTCGACTGTTTTACTTGGAATCACTTGCTCTGGTTTAGTTTTAGTTGAAATTTACGAAGGATATTTCTTAGTCTAAAAGACTTGAGAAATTATAATTTTTTTTCACCCACTAGTAATATGAAGTAAAAACAGACACAATGAACAATTGTACAGAACTATAAAAACATATAACCAAAAATTTAGGAAGACTTGTGTCGACCACTCTACCATAAAACCCGAAACTTTTACTTGGTGAGAAATTTATGAATTCATTGATATTTCACTCAAACCATAAATGTAAACAAAATTTACAAAAGTAATTATGGAGAAAAAGTAGGGATAAATAAACATGCATTCAACCATAAACTATTTGATTTATATAACTTTCCATGACATAACAAAGAACTATATCATCGTAAATGAAAACTTGAAATTTACAAATATGTTTAACATTTTACTGAGCTTTGGCTCTCGACATCTTCAAACACATAGAAGCTTGAGATTCAACACAATTCTTTCTTCACTCTGTGCTATCCTCTAAGCTCTCTCTTTCTCTCTCTACTTGTCTATTGTATCTATTGTGTCTAACTTAATTTAAAATCTACTTCTTCTATTTATAGGAAAACTAGAATTTACTTCTCCGTGAATCTATAGACTTTCCATTAATGGCTGTAATAACCTTCTACCTAAAACTTAAGTTCAAAAAATTAATTCGAGTGGATTACATTGCCAAATCATGGAATCTTCACTCTTGTGAGGCTAACTGACAAGATATGAACTAATATGGACACTAGGAGAGTAAACTGAGGTCTGGTACAGCTTCTACGAGTACTTACTTTTTCCAACAGTTCTAGAAATATTGTGTATCGTGCTTGTTGCAGATTATTGGTACTTGGAATCGAACGTGCAAACAAAATGCACTGGTAACAAAGAGGAGACCAATAGCCTCTCAATTTATGAGGTAGTGAGCTTCCTT
>LPNX010914365.1:51219-84932 GCA_001517045.1 Pseudotsuga menziesii | reverse complement strand
TATACTCAATTTTTAAGAATAAATTAAGTCTTTTATTATTTTCTATAAGAGATTTAACTATGACATTCATTTATAATAAAATGAATATATAAAAAAAATTATGATTTTGACATTAATTTATTTTAATAATGCAATAAATATTATAATAATATTGTTAAAATTTTACAAGTAAATAAATCTCAATTAGATCACATTAAAATTAAATTGATGATGAATGTACTAAATACAAAAAAGTCAACATAAATTAAATAAATAACTCCTAATTTTATTTTATTTTTTAAATTTCATTTACAAGTTCAAGACAAATAAATGCTAAAGGACAATAAATTTTTGGGAATTTACAATGAATCTTAGTAACATCATTGTAGAGTTATTTTATTAATTTGATTTATAGTCAATTTAGAAAAGTAACTTAACCATGGTTATTTATATTGTGCATAAAAAGTAGTGTAGGAGGTGAGTTGTCATATATACCTACCCCATAAAACCACTAACTCATACTATTTTAATATATCTTATATTTTTGTAGTACATCTCTTAGGAGGCCCATTTTTGACCTCAAATTCTCTCTAATGATGGTGAGTTAAATTTTCCATGGTTAAAATTTCCAGTTAGTATATCCCGTGATCCAACAAATACGGAAGAAAGCGACATGGAATTAAAACGCTCGAGGTTTATTTTGTATCATGGCGTGTCCAATTGAACTATGTTCTGAAAACACTCAGGCTTTAACATTGCAAAACGTTCTTGATCCGAAGTCTTGCATCTGGTTCAATTTGACGAGGTGTTGGATCAAATTGGATGTGGTATTATCCACTGGCAGGAAAAGTGTTATCGGCAAATACGGAATAAAGCGGGATGGAATTAAATCGCTCAGGATTTATTTTGTACCATGGTGTGTCCAAATGAGCTATGTTCTAAAAACACGCAGGCTTTAACATTGCAAAACGTTCTCCATCCGAAGTCTTGTGTCTGGTTCAATTTGACAAGGTGCTAGATCAAATTGGATGTGGTATTATCCATTGGCAGGCAAAGTGTTATCCAGTCTATGATATATGCCACTTCATATTAAGTCATGTTGAGATTGGGAACATCATCAGTTTTGGTCTTGACAAGATTGGGAACACCATCAGTTTTGGCCATCACTTTTTCTCCGGGAAACGAAATGTTAGAAGCTTGAAACAATGACAACATGCTTCTCATTCATTTATCATCTTCTTCTTCAAGTTGATCACCAATGGAATTGTAGAAAAACCCTGCGTTTTCATCTTTGAAATTCTCCAAAGCACCTATTCATGAAGGCCAGGTAAGGCATTAAAAAACATTTTCTTTTACCAAAAGAAGTGGGTAAAGATAATTTGAAATGCAAATGATTAATTAATATATATAAAATGTAAACTTGTGTTTTCTTATGGAACCTTTTTTAACTTCAAATTTTTTCAAAGCACATATTCACGAAGTCTAGAAGATTCATTAAGAAATAACTCGATTACTTCAACCTGAGGTTACGTTATATTGATGCGGGATGCGGAAATTTTTTTGTTCGTGCGAGTGCGGTGGTTTTGTGATCTCGCATCCCGCATCCCGCAATTGCGGAGTGTGGGATGCAGGATGATAAACTTCGAAAATATTAAAATTCAAAATACCGCAAGTTTTTTAAGTTTGATGGTTTTGTGAATTTGATGGTTTTGAACAAAATGTTCTTCATAATTAACAGTACATACTACATTTTTCCGTATGTAGGTTGCCATATCTCGCCCTTGCTCTTTCCTAACTTCAGCAATCAGTTCATTGGATGTCTTGAAGAAAATATCCAACGCAATTTTCATGTAGTCAGGAAGGTTGTCTATCAACGAAAGATCCCATCTGAAAACGGTATAAATAAAAAGGTCTAAGAACCCAAAAAATAATTAGAGGGCAGTGCATTTGGACGTTAACAAATATTCATGATGCCAGTATAACACAATGTTGCTTGGGCATGATATGATCTGGAATATTTATTCCTATAGTGTTTACATGGTGTCAGACCAAACTTAATAGCAATAAGAAAACGAAACATAAGCAAATTACATATAAAACAACCTGCATATTTTATGGAATACATAATTTATATTGATGATGATGATAGTTAACGTCTTTTTAGACCAAACTTTGGTTTATTGGACCTAAAAAAAGTAATTATTTAGTTTGTTTTAAAATTGTCTTTCTGTACTCAAACAGCTTGGAGAGAAGCTTTGTGAGCTCACTATAATTTTGACATGTTAAAATGCTATAAAGTTCCATAATGCAACTTAATCTGAGATCTAATGTAGATGTAAACAGGACACTGTAAGAGGAAGTGATTTTCTCACAGAAATGACAAATCCTTTTCCATAATTACAAAACAAATAATTCCCATTTTTCAATTAGTACGTTGTCAATACGCCATCTGAAAAGTATTTGTGATTCGAGTTTACCATATCACTGCCTATGTAAAGATCTTGAGTTCATCCAGCGTTCCATGAGTATCATCGAGGTCATAGATATTAGTCATCATAGTACAAAGTTTTTTGAAAGCAATTCTACTTGAAGAAAACTCCGGTTCGAATGTGCCTATAACGACCATAAACTGCAGTTCCACATGACGCTTCTGATAGCAATTTAGGTGCACTATTCCAGAGTCCCTCAACCACCTGTACGTAATAATAATGCAGAATTAGGCCATCTGTAACTCTTCATAACGTAATATAACCTGGGAATTATATTAAGACCCACCTAGAGATAAGCTGTATTTCGGTCTAGTGTGTGTTTTGGAGAATGTTGAATTTTTATTTATTTATCATAATAGGGTTTTTAAAGTAATTACATTTATGTAAAGGTTATAAATAATAATGTTCCACATCCCGAATCCCGAATCCTGCATCCCGCAATCCCGGTTGCGGGAGCTTGAAATTTATTATTTGCAAGTTTTCCATCCCGCAACCTGCATCCCAAAATTTTGTTTTGTGGGTTGTGGGATGGAAAACTTGCAAATAATAAATTTTAAGCTCCCGCAATGCAGTCCTGCAACCCGCATTGCGGGAGTGTGGATTTCACTGTCTCGGGTTTGAAACAAAAACTTGTTCTTATATCTACCTTCTTTGCTCTATTTCGAGCTCCTGGAGTTGAAAGCTTCTTGCCACAGCTTTAAAGCTCTTTTCAAAAGGCTCGTTACAGAGTTTGTTCTCCCTAATTTGTCGATTTCGAAGGTTTTTGAGACGGTTGCTTCAAAGATATGAATTTGAAGTTTTAGAAAATAAATTTAAAACTTCCTGGCCGGGATTGCTACGGTAACAGGAAACTGCACTTTGTTGAGCTTTATATAGCTTTTCAAAATCTGACTGCAATTTGTCAAATAAAGGAGTCTGTGGAAAATCAAAGCTGAGGCGGATTTTGATAGCTTAAGAATACTGCAGAGAAGCCTCCATTTATGGTGTCCAGTAGCGGACGTGGGGCCTTCACCAAACCGACAACGATGGTAAGTCACAGACTCTTTCTTGCCAATTTTTCTCTTGAGATTGAATGCATGTGATAACTCGACCTTGAATGTTCCATACTTTTCTAGAACAGGTTAGTGATATGAATGAAATAGTTGATGCAACCAAGGCAGGGTTATCATCTGCTGAGCTAGGATTCACTGGAATAGAAGAACAACTCTGTGAGGGAGAAGGTACAGGTAAGTGGTAAGGTGTAGGATCTCCAATAATCGCTCCATCCACCGTGACAACCTCCAATGCAAGAAATGCGATAGTCTTGTGAGAAGAAGTATGTTAGAGTTGAACAAGATAAAAAAACACTGGATGCATGAACAAGGTGAAAATGATTAAGTGAACAAAGAAAAAATGGAAATTAAACATACGTTACACTATGTACAATGTTCTATGTACACTTGGTAAGTTTGATTATAGATCCTTCTTTGACTTGTCCAGTTTCTACAAGACTACTATATATAGTTGGAAGTAATATCTCATTCTTGTGAAGCTCGTCTGAGATAGAAATTCGAAACCGAATAGATGATGAGTTTAGTGAGTTCACTTGGTTTAACAAGGAGACTTGTATCAATGGGAAAATGTTGACAGCACCATGCAGAAAGAGTGATATAGAATCTTCAGTTAGCATACTCTCCATAGTGTGACTCAATTTTTTTCCTGTGAAATGAAAAAGGGCAATAAACAATCACTTTGGAGATTGATTCTATGGTAGTTGTTCAAAATTTGCAATAAACATTAATAGATTAATTTGTGTCGTATTTCAATTTTTCACTATAAATATTGTAATTCTTAAATAATTTTGAAACCAACAGGAGCACTATCAACAGTAATTTTTTTTTCAAACTTTGTGAGAAAATATGTACTTTCACTATAAATATTGTAATTCTTAATTGTATTCATTTAGTCTTCTTAATACAGTATATAGATTAATATATAATCCAATATCCTGCAACCCGCACCCCACAAGTGCGGGTTGTGGGATGCGGGGTACGAGATTACTAAATAATATTTCATTCACCACCCTCATCCCACAACCCGCATCCCGCAATTTCCCAGGAGGAAACGCGCAATCCCGCAAATTGCGGGTTGCGGGGTACGGGATTACTTAAAAATATTTCATTCACCACCCTCAACCCACAGCTCACATCCCGCAATTTCCCAGGCGGCAACAAGTAATCCCACAAAATGTGGGTTGCGGGTTGCAGAAACATAGGAAAAAAATCCTAAATCAAAGGCGTTTTCCGTTTGGAGCTTCAGAGTTGCCTTCTTTAGTTGAACTAAAAAAAAGCAAGGATTATGTCGTTCTCTTTCAGTCAAAGTAGCAATAACAACAAAACAAAGCAAGGGTATTGAAACATATCGTAATTAGACTGAATGAATATTCAACAAATTTCAGCAGACTAAAGGAATACTTGCAAATTTAAAGAAACTACAAACTGCAAAAGAAAATACATTAATAACTAATAATCAGACAAAGCAGCAATAACAACAAAACAAAGCAGGGGGCAGACTAAAGGAATACCTGCAAATTTAAAGAAACTACAAACTGTGAAGTGTAAATGAAGTGCACCAAATTAAATATGGGTTACTTGAAGGTCTGTTTATATGCGCAAAGCAAAGGCGGTGCGACAACAAACATGACAAATGCAGTATTGTAACATGGTTTTCAAGATCGCCATAAGCTGAGCAAAGATGAAGATATTGACCCATGTTGGAATCATATGACAAGCTTTCTTGCATTAATTGAGCGACAATTCATTGATGAAACATTAATGCAACAGGAAACTGCACTTTGTTGCCTAGTTGAATTGTTGAGCTTTGTATAGATTTTCAAAATCTTACTGCAATTTGTTAAATAAAGGAGTCTGTGGAAAATCAAAGCTTAGGCGGATTTTGATAGCTTGAGAATACTGCAGAGAAGCCTCCGGTTATGGCGTCCAGTAGCGAACGCGGGGGCTTCACCAAACCAGCAACGATGGTGAGTCACAGACTCTTTCTTGCCAATTTTTCTCTTGAAATTGAATGCATGTGATAAAATTCCATTGAATTTCTTCAAAGAAAACATTGAAAAATTGTATCTGTTAGAAAAAGGAAGAAGAAGAGAAGATCAGATATAAACCAACCCTCTATGAATACGAACGTCCCACATACTGAGTATCCAACCGGATTATGTGACAAGATGATCGTTTGCTTGAAATCACACATGAGGTAACCACGGGCTTGTGAGATAAAATTGTGATTTTATCCAATAGCTTTTAATATGTCCTAGTATCCTACAAAAATTCATAATAGAAAGGTTCCATAAAGAGCTCATGAGGAAGATTCTGTAATCAAAACAGTTCACTATTTATGGTTGAAAGTTTTTCCTTTAAACTACAGAAGCATTACTATTCACCCATCAATATCAAATCAGGAAGTCGAGATCTCATGTCTAAGGTTTTGACATCAGAATAGTTCACTATTTGTTTAAAGTGTCTTCATTAAACTCCAGAAGCATTACGTTTGGCTCGTCAAAATTAAAATCAGAAATCCCAGAGACCAAAGCCCTGTCAATATTGAAATCAAATAAGTTCACCAGTTTTGTTTCGAAATGTGTTTCCTTTTAACTTCAAAAGAGCTACAATTGGCCCAATCGACACGTGCCCCAACTACTTTTTGTGGCAATCAATGTTGGTGGGTGACCTGATAGACAACTGTCTTCATCGCTCAACCATGACTCAATTGCCAATAGTTCAACGATTTTAATGTTTAAAAAAACAAAATGTTTTCAATTATGGTAAAGAAAGAAAAGTTTAGTCATCGTATTTACCGCTCAACCATGACAAAATTGGCAGTAGTTCATCAGTTTTAATGTCTAAATAAGCAAAAGGTTTAGAATTATGCTGAAGAGAGAAAGCTGAAGATAACCTGACAAACTAAAAAGTTTGGATAGAGGGATAAGCTAAACAGATACTTACATTCATACCTACAAAAACAAGAAATGATGACGACCTCTGTTCCCAACTATGCAAGTAGCCCCAAAGGTTAGCGTCGTTTAAAATTGACAGCCCTATTGAAGTGTTTTGTCCTTTTTCCATCAAAGGGCATGTGATATTTCTTGCAGACCCCAACTTTGATTTACAACTTGAAAAACTGACTGTTAAAAATACAAGTATTTACAGTAGAAATATATTTATATGAATAAAAAGTCTTTACAATATTGAAGTTCAAGTTTAAGCCACTATATGGATTTTTCTCAATGTGTGGAGGAGGCCATCAAATTCCAACACTGGTATTTGTGGCTTCCCGAAAAGATGCTAACTATGGCCAACTTAGTAAACCTAATTGATATGTAGGACATGGTGTCAATGACATTATTCTGTAGTAATATCATGGTTGTGCATTGATTACTGCTGCTATTGTTTCACCTTCCAGAGACTATAAACAACCTTGTTAATGCTCTCATCATTCATGTCGATAACTTCCAAAGTATCATAATCAAATGGTTTACCTGCTCCCTTGCCAATAACTTCTTTGTGACGGTTTCCAACTGACCATGTTGGTTGTCTCCTTTTTTCTTCTCAATGTCAAGTAGGCCATCAACAATCTCAAACCTACTTAGGATAGAAAGACTCCAAAATTTGAATAGCTAAGTGTCGATCTAGATAAGTTAGAGCAGATCGGATGACTTACAGTGTGCTCCATCAACTATTTTATCTACAGTATGATTCATAGCCACCTAAAGAGCTCCATAAAAGAGTTGATGATTTCATACATAATTTCAAAAGGCCGATGGTAACAACTAAAACATTATGTTAGTATCCAAGATTTACAGGATTATGTTTGCATGAAGGATTTGAAAACGAAACATAAGCAAATTACATATAAAACAACCTGCATATTTTATGGAATACAGAATTTATATTGATGATGATGATAGTTAACGTCTTTTTTGCACCTTTTGGACAAAATCATCGCGAATCCCGAATAGAATAAAGATTGAAAAAAGTTATGCAAACATTTGATTTATTTATCAGAGTAGGGTTTTTAAAGTAATTACATTTTTGTAAAGGTTATAAATAATAATGTTGCGAATCCCAAATCTTGAATTCTGAATCCCGCATTCTGCAATGCGGGTTGCAGGAGCTTGAAATTTATTATTTGCAATTTTTCCATCCCACATCCCGCATTCCGAAATTTAGGGATGCAAGTTGTGGGATGGAAAACTTGCAAATAATAAATTTCAAGCTCCTGCAACTTGCATTGCGGGATGCGGGATTCGAGATGAGGAACATTATTATTTATAATATTTACAAAAATGTAATTACTTTAAAAACCATACTATGATAAATAAATCAAATGTTTGCAGAACTTTTTTCAATCTTTCTTTTATTTTGCTGGCGTCTTTGGATATCTTCACATACCAGATTGGCATTGCCATAGCCTTTGTTTTTGTTTGGATCATTGTTATCAATAATGCCATTAAATTGTGAAATTGAGGGACTGATGAAGGAAAAGTGTGTACATTGTGGAAATAAAGTTGCAGAATAACAATTTATTAATTTGTTAATTTTTTAGCTAAAAAAAAATATAATGTATATTCGTTCTCCAAAAAGGTCGCAGGTTTAGAACTTCTCTAGAAGAAACCTTCACTTTTAATGGTGCTTCTATTTTTTCTTGAAATTGACCATTGTTCTCACATTCCATGGAATTTAGCTTCTACACTTGCCTGAGAATTGTGTATGTCTTAGATTTAGTAAGAAGGAATACAAATCTATTGCTTTCGCAAGAAGTAATACCATTGTTTAATGTTTATTTTAATATAAATAGAGTGGTATGATTTACATGTTTATATTAAGAATATGTATTTTTATTTATTGATGATGGATAATATGTTTATTATAGTACTTAATCTAGTTACTCTATTGAACAATGATTTCATTTTCTTATTGTAAAATAACTTTGATAGAGTGAGTTGTTTTTTTTAAGAAAAAGTAAGATATGTAAATTTATAGATAGATTAAGATAGTAAGCAAATAGTTATTGTATTTTCTCATGTAGTATTTGAGGTAATCATGTTCATGGTGCGAAAATATGATCCATTAAAGTTCATTATGTACCCATATTGTAGGATACATATTTTAATAAAATAAGCTCTATTAAAAGCTTATCAGTACATGAGTCAATAACAAGGCTATGAATAAATGTACTAATTGATCACAAAATACTAACAGTAATATTGAATCATCTGAAACAATAAAACTCATTATTCATTAAGGAAACTTAATCAAATAAACAAAAAGAGACATGAAAAATATCATTACTCTATTAAATAGATTTGCACAAAATTACAAAACCTCAATTAAACAGAGGTATTTCCAAAGTCTTGTCCAAATTTTTGCCTTCCAAAAATTTGTTATTACAAAAAGTAGATTTCCATCAAATTGAGATGGACAAATCTAAATAAAATTAATATCCAAGGAAATCCTGCCATCTGCTCCAAATCCCTAGCAATTCCTCAATGTTGGGATAGTTAGCTGATTCAAAACCAAGTTGAACATCACAGCTACAATTCTCCATTTCGTTCAAAGTCCAAATGATCCTGAAGTGTAGCTGAATTATTATGACCCCAAGTTTAACCATAAACTATTAAGAATGTTGTTATAAGCAAACATTGTTTTGGAATAACCTAATGATAAACAAACCTTAACCAACTAATATTATGATATGATTATGGTTTGAAACCCCGAAACGCTCAAACTCTTGTGAAATATATTAATTATAATGAATTCGCAACTCTATTAGCATAAAATTACAGAAAGGTATAGCGTTGGATGCAATAAGCACACTGGGCTCAACCACTTGTGTGTCTATTGATTCAGCCATGTGTCCTTCCCTGCCTGTGTTTTTCATGCTCAACAGTGCCTTTCTACGTGGTTTCCTATTGCCAAAGGACTTTATGTGCTTTTTTTTGCTCATCCTTGTCCACATTTCCCCTATGTGCTAGTAACATTTTTGTGTGAGGGCTCTTGGAGACAAGCATTCTTGTTCTCCTCACCTCCCATTAAATAGGCTCTCCAACATGCAATATAGTGGACTATGTCCTCAACCTCATCACCACCTCAGAGAAAATTAGTAAGTGGGATTTACAAATGAGGTGATGAAGACTTCAGACACCCGCCACCCCAGTATGAGCATTCACTCCGACTGCCTATCGCTAAACATGGTCCCCATGCAAGAGGACTTTGGAAGTCATGACCTCTTCGAGGATTTCTGAGGACACACTCCAGAGACAGGAAAAGCGTTGTATTGTGCAGTTGGAAGTATTCCTATTCAGGAATATTCAAAGTGCATCACATCCAGGCCCTGATGGTTGGCAATTTCTTGGTGCAGACAACCAGGATGATAAAGGAACATAATTTCATATTTGCCAATCATCACTTCCCCCTAACAAATGAGCTTGTGGAACCATACAACCATTGCACTTTTAGCCTTTCTCTCAGTGCTCATTCATCCTTGTTTTTCAGCAGCTCCGGATGGTGGTGCTATATAGGGTGAGTCAGACAGACCGAAAAATACCTTACCAGCATAGCTGCACACATGAAAACTGACAATCATAACAATAGTACAATTGACAAGTGAGCGAGGATCTTCACTCCTTGCGGAAAGTCCAGTCAAGTCATCTCCTTTAATATTCAATTATCATACTGGCCATGGATAAGACCTTAGGTGTTCTCCTGCGTTGTTGCCCAGGTGGGTCAAGGCATTTGGACTTGACCTTCCTTGCCCTTTCACAAATGCTGCAGGTGGGATAAGAACAAATTCAGCTGTCCGCGTTTCTTTGTTTCATGTAGAAGCAATATTTACTATTTCAAATATCTAAATTTTATGATGGATCCTCGGAGTTGGGACAACAGACGATGCTAGGAACATAATCTTGACCTATAGAATGTTGCGAATGGTGTCTAGGGACTCAATTACTGGTCCACAAAAACATATAATACATGGGAATGCCCTTTCTGTACCATGTTCATTGGGACATTTCATCCACGGTGAGAGATTTCATTCATCAGTCGATCTTGAACCACACATATTTCATTTGCTTCTCCAGTTATATTCACCATGGATCAGCTTCTTATCTTTATCTACAGAATTTAATTCAATGGAATCAACACAGACCCTCGATATGGAACCTACCTTCATCTGGACCCGATCCTGGGTACATTCAATCCATCGCGCAAATCCATCGGATTCACAGACCCTCACCTGTTGTCAGTTTTAAGTTATCCCATAGTGTGTAAACTTGACATTTGTCACTTTATCGATGCCTTCTTATGATGGTATAAATATATCCTTGTTTCTTAATCATTATATATGAAATATCTTGGTTAATCATTAAATCATCATCAATATCGCGTGCTCCAAAGACCAAATCTTTCAACTGCAACATATTTCACATCTTAGATTCTCCTCCCCTTGTGGACTTTCATATCACCATTTAATTGACCTTTCGCGGTCTCCAAGAGATAATGGAATTATATACAGATCACATTAATCCCAAGTTATAGATATATACTACATCATGAAAATCCTGAACTCATGATAGCATTTGTAATATTTAGTGAATAAATAGAGCCTCCTACTGAGGAAAATATCATTTGGACCTCATTTATGGTTTTTTATATGCACAAAAATTGGGCTCTTCAACGTCATTACTTCCCCTCTCATGGTTGCCAAAGAAAAAATTGCCAACATGGTGATACCAAAGGCCGGGATGGGAAATGGGTAGAATTGAAAAGAATTGGAGACAGTCTCATCTGGGTTCGATGGATTTCATTGGCAGTTCCATTCCATCTTATTGTTTTTATGTTCATTTGACATTCCTTTCCCATCACTCAGTGAAGTATTTCCTGCACTAAGTCAGCACCTTGTCCCTCTTCAACAACCCAAGCATTCCCTCTCGGTGGCATAGCAGGATTGATTTCTTCAATTCCAGCTTTTAATTTGTCCACACCATATGGGTATTGCATGTTGTTTTTTGCTGAGCCATATTTGTATGTGGCATTTCTCTCTTCTTTACCATTTTCTTCTTTCATTGGAATTTCCCTTTTCTCCTTAGATACCTATCACACACTGTGCATATCTGTTATAATTCTTCTCTGCTCGTATCTCCCATCTAGATAACTAGAATGCAACTTCCTCTTCTACTCCCTTTCTACCCTAGTGTTGAAACATGGCCACTTCGGCCTTGTTTTCCCCCCTATGTTGCACTGTCAGGTTTTCCTTGTTCCACAGTAGTTGGTATCTTTGTTTGAAGCCAAGAAATTATAGCAGAGGATGAGTTGGCTCGTGGGTGAATCGACATTTCAGTTTCACTCAAATGAAATCCACTTGTAACATGGTCAATCCTACCCTTGAGGTATATAAATAGAATTTAATAGGTAGTAGGGACAGTTATTATTGAAGGAGTTGTATGCTCTGTAATGAAAGCATAATATAATAAAAAATGCTCTTGGGCCCCTTTTAAAACTTTCTTAAGTATCGATCTGGTTATATTTTTGCATTATCTCTGTTTTTTTCCTCAGAAAGTATTATATATGTTATGTTCTCATTTATTAATTTCTGCAACAAACGATGATGATTTATATTATAATAAAAAGGAAACAGACGATACAAACTTGCAGAGCCATGAGATTGGTTTCCAAACTATGTTGCTCGTCAACAAGAAACCAACATTTATAGTTGTTCTGTTCTCATTTCAAATGTTGGATGCATTCTTATTTCACAATAGAAGTTTAATTTATGTCTGAAATTAAAACTATACTAGTCTAATTAGGTTTTTGTATGCAAACTTCCAAATTTGATACCTACAGTGTACTTCGATTGGAATTGGTGTGCATTTTTAGTTCTGGCCATGAAAAAATGGAAAATACTGTTAATTGTTGTTTTGGATGACTTGGATTTTACTGTAGATCTTACAATTTACAGAAATGAGTACAAGAGTTTGTAGAAAAGGTTGGTATGTCTATGTTATAGTGCAATTTATTCAATATAGCATGAAATGATGATTTGTCAATTCATTTGTAGAATATATTTCAAGAATATTTCATTTGTAAATTCATTTGTAGAATATATTTCAAGAATATTTCATATGTCAATTCGTTTGTAGAATATATTTAATCATTTGTAGTTTCATACACACTTCTTAGTATGGGTTGCACATTAAAATCTCTTAGATATAGGAAAAATGCGCATATGGATTACACAGTGACACTTGTATTACACATTAGAAACACATTAACTATATCAAAATATATTCATGCCAAGAAATACTGACACTTTATATTACAACAATATTAGTATGTACATAGACATCAAATGTACACTATATTATTTTAGAAATCTAGGATGCTTGGGAGGTTTTTGCAATTCCTCCTTTTTAGAATAAGAAAATTCACTATAGCTTCTCTTTTCTTTTCCAGAACCCTCCAGTTCTACAGAAGCTTCATCGGCCATATGTTTTAATTGTTTTTCTTGGTCTTTCACTTTGTTTTCAAGATTTATCACTTTTGTATGCAATCTATCTTTTTCTTCTAGGCATTTCTTCAACATATCTACATTATTATTTTTCTGATTTGAGTGCTCATCTTCCTTTCTTTTAAGATCATCCTTTGTCCACTCCAGGTCAGATTGAATTGCACTTAATTTTCTCTTGACCTATTGTACCTCCTTCTCGAGCTCTTGTGCCCTCAAAACGCTATTAGATGGAGTATACAAAATTGCTTCTGCCACAGGTTTATTCTGCAAAGCTTTAATTTAGGATTTCAAATCTTGTATCTCACTATCACATCCCAAATGTAGTGCTTTTCCCTTCTCCAATATTTTTTGGTGAAGGTCTCTAATTTCAGCCTCCTTCTCCTCTATCTTCTTCTTCAATGTTGGATTTGATGAGACAAATGTAAGCTCTACAACATTAATTGTTGAAGCAGCTTCATTCAAGGTCTTCTCTTGTTGTTGCGAGGACTTCTGAAATTGGAGTAAGCTCTCCATAGTTACATCACCTAGTTTTGTGCTGCCAAAAAGTTTTGGTCTGATGGCATTTTTACCCTCCACTTTTGATTCTTTTGTTGTGCCGACCATTTTACCATTGACTGTTGATTCCTCTGGAATGCAGACTTGTTTACCCTTAACTATTGATTCTTTTGGTTTGCAGACTTGTTTACCCTTGACTGTTGATTTTTTTGGTGTGCAGATCTATTTACCCTTGACTGTTGATTCTTCTGGTGTGTAGACCTGTTTACCCTTGACTAATGATTCTTCTAGTGTGCAGACTTGTTTACCCTTGACTGTTGATTTTTTTCCTCTTCCAGTACTTTTAGCCTCGAGAGTTGCTGAAATCCTTTTGATTCTTTTTTTTTTGTAGCAACTCATTTTTGTTTTTAATTGTTTTATTCAATTTTTACAATCTTGCTTCATATTCTGCAGTATCGTTTTGTTCTTTAACAATCATTTCTCTCAATTCCCTTTGAAACTCAACCTTCAAACCTGCAATAAATGTTTCTTTCTGCTTCAATTCTTGCTGAATTTTTGCTTCCTTACCAAATATAGTCTTCAGTGGTGGCATGTTCAAAACTTCAGGCCTATTTTTCAGCTCATTTTCAAATCTCCCTATAGTTTCCTCATCTTTTTTCTTTTGAGCTTGATACATGTATTTCAGTCTGTCAAGGTCAGAAATCGATTCTGCTAGAACTACAGTAAATTTAGAACATTGATCCTTGATAAGTTGATCCTTCTGGCCAATTATTTTTTCAGTTTCCACAAGTATTTTCTCTAAACATGTAACACGATGTACCAAATCAAGAATTTGGACATCCTTAGTTCTGCACAATTCGTCGCTAGCTTTGAAGGAATCCTCCCACAAGGTAGATTGTTCTTTGAAACGTAGCATTTTATCAAAAAAAGAAAAAACAAATCTACCATCAAAAGAATATTTGGCATGAATTAGGTCTTCATCACTCGTTGGTGAACGGTCCATATCATTGTTCATAAATTCCTCCCAATTGATCTGCATTTTCATTTCCATGCATTCCAACCAAAGTTGTGATAGCAAAATCTTCTTCAAGGGAAAGTGAAGGCATGTCATTTCCCCAAGAGGTGCAAAAAAATGCTGACATTCACCATGGACGAAATGTCCCGATAAACATGGTACAGAAAGGACATTCCCGCGCAAATGCAAAATATTCTTCAAGGGAAAGTATAGGCATGCCGTTTCTTGAAGGGAAAGTTGTGAAATAAATGACAACCTCTCTCATAGGTGAAAAAAGAGAAAGGAAATAAATGACAGCGTCTCTGTAAATTTTATTAACTATCCCGTTTTTATTTTGTGATTTTTGTTGCGAGAACACACAATTATTTTTTTTTGATAATTTTGTCACCCTGCATCTCGCAAAATGTGGGATGCGAAGATATTTTTCTGTGCACGAGTCAGACATTCCGCAACCCGCATGCCGCAAATGGCGGATTGCGGGATGAAAATTTGACAAATTATAAACTTCAAGATCCCACAATCTGCATTGCAGGTTGCAGACTCATGCACATAGCCAAAAAATGACTCTGAAAATTTGGTGTTCCTTTGAACAAAATTGACAACTTCTTCAAAGTCACCTGAGTAGTTTGATGCAAATATCGATGGTGATGCAACACTGCATTGATATTTTGTAGTACAAAGGTGTGAGTCAGATGTGGACAGCTGGGAATTACGAGGATTCCAAGCTGTCACATGTGTGTCAATAAATTTGTTTACAGCTTCAACGGCAACATCATTTATGTTTTATTTCTTTGTTTTGAATGCAGAATGATGAATTTTTGTTTGGATTGTTTTAACATCTCGTAACCCACAAATCCGCAACTTGCGGAGTGCGGCAAACCTTTCATTTGATATTTCATTTTCAAACCTGCATCCCGCATCCCGTAAATGCAGGGTGCGGGAGAGTTTGTATATATGTTAACTTTAATCAACTTGAATCCCGCATCCCACAATGTGCAGAATTCGGGCTGCAGAGTTCCTATTATTTTCGTTTGGTTTGTGTCTGCCCGCAACCCACATCCCGCAAAATGCGGAATCGCGGGTTGCGGAGATAATTGAATCAATTTTGTACTATTTTGCATTCTTGCATCTCGCAACCTGCAAGTTGCAGAATACGGGTTGCGGAACAATTAATAAACTTGCAAATTTTGTTTTGATCTTGGATCCTGCAAAGCTGATCCTGATGTATTTTGTCTTCGCGGTAAATTGCAAGATGCCGCAACCCGCAACTCGAGAAATGCAGGATGCGGGTTTCAGGAAATATTAGAGGAATGAGACACAATAATTACAAAAGGATTTACCAATAAGAAGACATTGCAGTATTGAAAATGTCTTTGTCTATGGACAACTCTAAGAAGAGTTCTCAACTGTATTTTGAGACATCTGCATTACATAAACAACATTTATACACATATTTAAATTGGGTCAATAAGAATGCATTGAACTCTTCTTTTTTCCAAAATAAATTTGTAATTTTCATTCTAGCTTGAATCACAATTACATGCTTTAGGTGTCATGGAGAGAAATGTAGGGAAACCACAATACATTAATACCAAGAAAAATTATGTAAGCTAACATAAGAATGAACAACTTGAAAGTGGCATAATTTCACCACATCAGTATTGCTGGCGGCTTTCCACCTTGCTTGACTAGATCTGCACTCATTCCATAGAAATGCTTTGGAACTTGACCAAGCTAGTGGAATGATTGCTTCAGTTCACCAACCCAACTATGAATGAATGGGAATGGTTTCTGTGGTCAGCAAATGAGATATATTCGGGTACCATGGGGACTAGTGATAGCACCTTGACATATGTGGCCTCCTGTTCTGGTTGGTTTTTTTATTTCACCAGCTTCAATTGCGTTTATGCCAACTAGTTGTAGATTTGTATCGTTCATTAGCTTTGCTAACCCTTGTCCATTTATCAGTTTGGCATAAGAAATTGTAAACTACAAAAGAAAATACATTAATAACTAATAATCAAACAAAGTAGCAATAACAAGAAAACAAAGCTGGGGCAGACTAAAGGAATCCCCACATTTCATGGGGTATTCTTCACGGTAACTGTTCGATTTCTCCATAAGACGAGTCATTGCAGAAGCATAAACAAAGAAAATTCTTAATCAGAGTCTCTCAAAACTTCAAAACATCACAGTGACCGCAAGAGGAAATTTCAATCCATCACCGCCTCCGTCACGACCACTGCCAAGACATTTCATCCTTTTGTCTTTCTTTGGCACACCACCTACCTCCGTTGGCAGCGTTTCAACCATTTGCCTCGCCACACCACCTCTACGTTGAACATAAACAAAGGCAAAAATTGATATATATACATCTATGCACAAACAATATGACTCAAGCTGAGATTGTTGAAGCTTGGTAGAAAAGATCAGCACATTACTCTGCAAAAATCACAGCGCAGAAACAAAAATCACAACACATTACTACATTGCGGGATGCGGGATCCCCGCAAATGTAAAGTTTCATCATTCTGCATTCAAAACAAATAAATCAAACATAATTTTTTGGAAATTGGGTAAGTTAAAGTATCCCGATAATCAGTTAAAATAGTAATAAAACCCTTTAAGTTTTACTAAGAGTCTTACCAAGTAATTTTTGTATGTAAAATTTGGACTCTTGTGTCATAATGACATAGGATCTTACACATTGGTACTTCTAAAACATACACATTGTACACCTAGAAGTATTCATATTCGGTAATATTCAAAGTGCATCACATCAATTATAAATGTCTTAACCTAAAATTTCAAAATTCACTATTAATATGCACTCTTGCAAAGTAAAAAACAAAAATTGGCTTGCCAAAAGACAGAATATTTTTGCCTTCCCCTCTAAATGCTAGTATATAGATATACAGCCTAGCTCACTGTAGACATACAGCCTAGCTCACTATGATCTCACAAGCATAGGATCAGGTCGCTCAGTCAGAAAGTAGTTCTAGAAATATAATATTTTTATTCCATAGAGTGCATCGAAGAAAGCAAGATATTCTGTCAAAGATGCAGCACACATCTCAAACAGTTTCCTTCCAGCAACAAGTCAAATGCTTTGTTTATGTCTGAAAAAGGGAGCTCATGTGTAATAAACTCTTCAACCCTGATATCCTGCAAGCACCACATTAATGAAAAAATTTAATATTCTTTGCCTCTCAAAACAAATTTGAAAATTAAGTGATGCCATGAACGTGCTTGCACCTTGTTCTTGCATTTCTCTACCAAGTTAGGCAGTTGAGTTTTTGGCTTGAATCCCCCAAATGTTGATCCCTCTATCTTCCTTCCGTCGAAGAACTCCATTGGACGAAAGCTTATCATTCGCGGGCTTACATCAATTCCAACCAGCACTGCCAAACCCCACCCCTGTGGTGGATTAATAATCCACATTAACATCATGATAAGTTGCAGTGTAGGTCTTGAAACTTTGTACAATTATTTCTGAAGGAAAAGGCAAAGAAGAAGATGGATATTACATCGTGTGCAGATAAGAATGCCTGGTACATTATATCTGCATGTCCAACACACTCGAAACTGTAATCTACGCCTCCATCTGAGATATTTCGTAGCACCTGCAAAAAAGATGAGCTCTTGAACATAAGCTTATCAGCTAATAAGATTAGATTTTACAAGGTATCTTGAGGATGTTAATGAAAGATACTATTCCATGAAGATATCCACAGCTTAAGAGATGGTGTTTTTATAGAAGAGAATATGAAAAAAATACCTCATTTATGGGCTTGTTGTGGTCTTTTGGGTTGATGCATTCAGTCACACCCAGGGCCATGGCTGCAGGAAAATTATGTTAAAAAAATTGTGAATTTGAGTCTCTCTGTTAGCCAGTTGCAGAAGTGGATCTGTTCATTTACCTTTGGGGAACTTGTTAGGGTTGGTGTCAACTCCAATTATTCTGGATGCTCCTCTCAGTCTTACGCCCTCAACAACCTTTCAAAATATTGACAAAGCAAGTTATGATCAAAACATTCTCAAATTTAATGAGAACGCAAGATGGCAATCTAATTTGGTGGAAATTTACTGACAGCAAGACCGACTGAGCCGAGACCAAAGATAGCTACTGTTGATCCATGTTCTACGTTAGCTATATTCCATGCAGCCCCAACTCCTGCAGATCAGATAACAATGACTAAATATTCTGTCAAGAATGTCATTTACTTGGATTTATGGTACCTGGAATGAATAAATACATACTATGTTTATTCAACTATCTTGAAGTTTGTATTGCGTTAGTGAGAAGCAGTTTTGAGCAGTATAAACCCTAAGAGTGGTTAGTGTATTTATAATCAAGACAGATGTAATTTCAAAATAACTGGAAGATTATCTATGCATATCAGTTATTTCTATACTTACTAATTTATTATCAGTGACAATCACATTAATCTTATTAATATGTTTTAATTTATTTTAATTTATTATTAGTGATAATCATATTAATCTTAATATGTTCTATTTATAATTTTTTTTAGTGACAATCATATTAATCTTATTAATATGTTTTGAATATTTTAACATGCATATATATTTAACAACTTGATAATGTTTAAAAAAAAAAAGTTAATTATTACTTTATTTAATAGTTAATTTAATATAACAAATACTTAATTTGTGGTTTTTAAATTCATATTTGAAGTTAAGTTCATAGTTGTATCATTATTAAAGTTAAGTTAAAAGTTAATACAAAGCCATTGCAGCTAATATAATAGCTTTTAGTTATCTCTACTTTTATCTTTCAAATAGAGTTGGACTAAGCCTTATGTATATTAATTCTACTCCTAACTCCAAGATGGGGTTGGACGCACATGAGCTACACATTACCATGCCACTAAGTGCAACTATCACATGAGTTCAGAGGAATTTATTAGGAGTTTAATAGGAGTTTAATAGGAGTTCGATTGTCACACGAACTGCACATTACTTCAACTCACATGTGTAAATTGTGCACATTACCTAAACTTCTAGCTCCTAGATGGAGTTCCACTCTCACATGGACTACACATTACCATGCCATTAAGTTTAGTTATCACTTGAGTTTTTTTTTTGCAATTACCACAAAGTGCGGTTATGACATGAGTTATTTTATATTCTTTTATAATTGTTAATTATGAATTTTGGACTACTCCCATAGAGTAAATCTGGACAATACACTTGTCTCATTCTATTACATAGATTAAAAAACATACATGGTAGTCCTACCCCTTTCCTTGTACAAATTTCATATACTTGCTATTCTACTGAAATATAACTAGCACACTAACTATAACTTGAGATATAGTTATGGAATGGAAGATAGTTTGGAAAAAAAAATATTCCTTGTATTCTTCTAGTTAAACCAGTTCAACTTTGAGTTATCCATGCCTAGATACATGTTATCACGGAAGAATGGCATTCTTCTTGTTATGGATGCATAAAAGCCTCTATAGAGGTAAATATCTATTTGTATAAAATAACATTTGATTCATCATCTTTGACTTACTATTTAGATTATTTTATTTTTATTTTTATTTTGGCTATTATGTAGAGTAAGTAATGTGTAAAAAATAACAAGGCCACAAAAAAATTGGTTGATACACATAAACATAAATAGTAAACTAAATAAAAAAATATAAAACAATTACTATTTAATAAACAAAACAATGATATGAAAAGAAAAAAACTAAAACTAATTAATATAAATATAAAGAAATACTATTTAATAAAAAAAGAAAATTCCTAAATCTTAATCAAGATGCATTTAAGCATAACAAGATAGGACTACTATGAAATGAGTTTGACTCTACACTTGTTATGTTGATAGACATTTTATTTGAGATTTGGGATGCACTATCACCTATGCTTTTGCATCTACAGACATGGTGAGACAAGTGTATGTCGAGATTGATTCTATGGTGGTTGTTCAAAATTGGAAATAAATAATTATAAAAAAAAAGAATATAAAAAATATAAAAAAAAAAGAATATAAAAAATTATTGGTAGCTACTCGTAACAATGCATGGATAACTCATAGTTAATGAATGCATAACCAACAATTCATGGAAGATAACTAAAAAATGTGATATAATAGTTGATAAATAAATAATATGAAGAATAAATATGAGGCATGGATAACTCACACTTAAACCACCTTGACTAAAAAATATGAAGATTAAAAAAATCCCAAATTGTGTTCCATTCCATAACTATTTCTTAACCATTTGATCCCTATCAACCTGTTCCAGCCATAAACTATGTGGGCTTGCTAGTTACAGTCGGTTAATGTTGTTGTTCCAGCCACAAACTATGTGGGCTTACTAGTTACAGTCCATTAATGTTGTTGATCTGCTCAAAAAAAATTCAAAATCTCAAATAATATCTAAAAACATATTCATTGCTAAACTGAATTAATTTTTTCTATCAAAGTAATACCTTAATGACTGATAAATCCTGAAAACAGTCCCTAAGACATAATAAGGAGAGCCTCCACTGTAAATTTACCCATCACATTAATAAGCTAAGCATTAAACTAATTAGAAAATGATTATAATTATCCATTTATAATAACCACATGTCCAGATAAAAACAGCGAACCGATTAATTTTGTGGAGATATCCAGCTATAACACATCAATCAAGGACACCTACCTTGTGTTTTTTGTAAGAAAAATCATCTGTCAAATCCCCTCGGAACACAGGAAAGGAAATTAAGATGGATCTATGCTATGAAGCTCACTCACTTATCACCTGTATTTGATTTAATCTTCAAGATTCAGTTATCTAGTATTTGAAATATCAAGAGGGCAAATTCATTTGATGTATGGGTTCAGTACAGACCTGTCGCTATTCCACAGCCGAGAAGGCACACTTTTTCCAGAGGAGCCGTCGGATTGATTTTGACGACACGGGCATAGTCGACAACAGTGTATTCGCTGAACGTTGACGTCATGAAATGATAAACTGGTTGCCCGCCAAGAGAGAAACGAGACTTGTTATCGCTCCACATGACTGTCCTAAAGGGATCGACTCTGAAGTTCTTGCATAGATTGGTCTTCTTGGACTTACAGTAAACGCAATCTTCGCACTCTCCATTGAACAAAGGAATCACATGGTCTCCTTCCTTGAGATCTATAACACCTTCTCCCACGCTCTCCACAATCCTGCAATTTATCAAATGCTCTCAGCGAATTACTTTCTTTGTTTGTGATGGAAATTTGAAACATAACGCAATGAGACAATGAATTGGTGAAATTTAAGCGAACCCTAGCATACCCTGCAGCCTCGTGACCTAGTATGCGTGGAAATAGTTTGTCGTCCTGCATGCAACATTTAAAAATAAAATAAAAATCATAGCCTCATCGGCCTTGCAGTTGGGAAATTTTTAAATATGTTGATCTATATATATATATATAGAAATTTCACTAATATGAAATGTTCCAATGTTACACTGGCCTCATGCTTCCAGAATGTAAGGTCAGAGTGACAGAGAGAGGTGTGGGTGATTTTAATGCGGACTTCCATATAATTCGGTGGATCCACTTGAACTTCTTCAATAACCAGTGGCTGCTTCGGTCCCCATGCTACAGCCGCTGTTTGATAGTTCAACAAATTCATTATATGCTCGTTCGTTTAACAAGATTTAGAAGAAAAAACAAACAAAGGCCAGCAAGATGGGAGGTCTGTTCAATTTGCATGGAAAAAAACAAATCATTTTACCTTTGCAAGTGATGACTTTACCGGCTGTACTACCCATTCTTTGAAATCGTTCATTGAGGTTCTTCATGGCACTTTCTTCCTTCAACACTTCCATGATTCTACAACCAGAGTCTTTTTACGATATGTTATAGTCTCAGATTCAACTGCCATATCTTTTGCTTGTAAAACTCAAATAATACTTTGGGTCAATAAATCAAACCGCAATATACCTGTCATAGCCATAGCGTTCCACCTATTGTTCACTCGAAGCTTAAACGACTTGGTATGTTACCTTCTACAAGTTGAACTCGGTCTCTTTAAATTTGATGCTACTAAATCGTCGATCTCATAGGAAATTAAATTGTGGCAAAAGATCCCATCAAGAGTAAAGTTAGGTGATAAGATTTGCAATCATTCTAGATGCGTAACACTTTGATTCTGCTCATTGATTCATTATAAGGCTATGGGATCTAAAAAAAATAGTATTTAATAAGTCAAATCTACGATCAAAGCTAACTTTTTGCATATTAATATCATGATTTAGATCTATTTTAATGCGCCTTATAATTGGATTTGGGACTTTGATTCCAATGAAAACTAACAATTTGCATATTTATATCATGATTTAGATCTATTTTAATGCCTCTTAACTTTGGATTTAGGAATTTGATTTCAAGGCATAGATATCATTAATATTTGTTAATCATCTTTAGAAGTGGATCTATTTCCTGTGAAGGTTACTTGTCACTACAACAAAAACTGGATTTAGCATCTCTTTTTGCATCCTTTTTTGCGTCTAGACCATCTTTCAGTGTATTTTTCTTCATTTTTTGGATAAAATGGCGCAATTTCACGGGTTGGTGCTATTTTAAGTGTTTTTTGCGTCTTTTTTCTAAATATGGCACAAATTGTGGCGTAATTTGCACCGGGTTTTGCACCTAGTTATGCGCCAAGTTTTGCATCAGGTTTTGCGACAGGTTTTGAGCCTAGTTTTGCACCTAATGTTGCGCCTAGTTTGTACATCTACTCTTGTTGCGCCCCCTTTAACGCCCATGTTTGCCTCAACTTTTACGCCCTTGTTTTCATCCACTTTTGCATCCTTTTTTACATCCACTTTTGCATCCACTTCTGCTTCTTTTTTTGCATCCCTTCGTGCGCCAAGTTTTGCATCAAAGTTTACATCCTGTTTTGAGTCTATTTTTGTATCTCGTTTTGTTTCAGCTATTTTTGCATCCATTTTTTCGTCCATTTTTGCACCCACGTTTTCATCCCATTTTGCATCCCATTTTGCATCTATGTTTACGTCTTTTTTTGCATCTACTATTGCATCCATGTTTGCATCCACTTTTTTCGTGTCCCAATTCCCACCCATTTTTGCGCTTACTTTTACACTCACTTTTGCTTCAACTTTTGCATCCACGTTTGCATCCAATTTTACATCAGTTATTGCATCCCTTTTTGCATCCACTTTTGCATCGGGTTTTGCGTTGGGTGTTACGACTACTTTTGCATCTACTTTTGTTGCATCCACTTTCGCATCCAATTTTGTATCCAATTTTACATCAATGATTGTATCCACTTTTGCGCCACTTTTTTCATCATGTTTTGCTTCCATGATTGCATCATTTTTTGCATCCACTTTTGCATCCATTTTTTGTGCACCCCATTATGTGCCCACTTTTGCGCCTACTTTTGTTGCATCCATGTTTTTATCCACTTTTGCATCCAGTTTTACACCCAGATGTTGAAGATGAAAATGAGGATAATGATTATGATATTGAGGATGGTTATGATGATGATGACAATGTTGTTGAAAATGAGGAGAACAATGACAATGATAATGATGATGACGATTATGATGATGATGATGAGGAGGAGGAGGAGGAGGATAATGACAATGACGACATTGCCGATGATTATGATGGCAATGAAATGAATGGTGATGATGGTGATGATGACAATTATGATGAGTACAATCAGAATGATGATGTTGATCATCTTAAAAAATAAGTTGTTATTTGTCATGCATAAATCGTGTGTGTTCTCCATGACCCTTTTCCACTAATCACATATTTTGGGTAGATGCTATTTCTTATGCCAAAGGTAATGATGAATAAATGATGAAAATGTCAATAACCATGATGATGATGTCAAGGACAATGGTGATGTTGATGACATGGATGATGATTATGCCGATGATGATGACTATTGTGATAATCATGATGACAATGACAAAGATGATGATGATGATGATGCTCATCATTTCCATCATTGTCTTCATTAAAAACATCATCACTGTCATTGTCATCTAGTTCATCATCATCATCATTTAAAGCATATGGGACGTGTTTACCATTTAAAGCATGCATAACAAGTGGGATTATTCTAAAACACCCCACCAAAGTACAAAATTCAAACCACAAGGGAAACATAATATTGAAATTGTTCCAATTTTCTTTCTTCCAATAAAACATGCTTCATTTTAGGGAATTATGTTAAAATCCATATTTTCATAGTCCATCCATACTATACTTGTAATAAATGTAAATATAATACTTACCCTTGACTGTTGATTTTTTTGGTGTGCAGACCTATTTACCCTTGACTGTTGATTTTTTTGGTGTGCAGACCTATTTACCCTTGACTGTTGATTCTTCTGGTGTGCAGACTTGTTTACCCTTGACTGTTTATTTTTTTCCTCTTCCAGCACTTTTAGCCTCGAGAGTTGCTCAAATCCTTTTAATTCTCTTTTTTTGTAGCAACTCATTTTTGTTTTTAAATGTTTTATTCAATTTTTCCAATCTTGCTTCATATTCTGCAGTCTCATTTTGTTGTTTAATGATCAGCTCTCTCAATGCCCTTTGAAACTCAACCTTCAAACCTGCAATAAATGTTTCTTTCTGCTTTAATTCGTGTTGAAGTTCTGCTTCCTTACCAAATACAGTCTTCAATGGTGGCATGTTCAAAACTTCAGGCCTGTTTTTCAGCTCATTTTCAAGTCTCCCTATAGTTTCCTCATTTTTTTTCTTTTGAGCCTGATACATGTCTTTCAATCTGTCAAGGTCAGAAATCGATTCTACTAGAACTACAGTAAATTTAGAACATTGATCCTTAATAAGTTGATCCTTCTGGCCAATTATTTTTTCAGTTTTCACAATTCTTTTCTCTAAACCTGTAACACGATGTACCAAATCAAGAATTTGGACATCCTTAGTTCTGCACAATTCATTGCTAGCTTTGAAGGAATCCTCCCACAAGGTAGATTGTTCTTTAAAATGTACCATTTTATCAAATAAAGAAAAAACAAATCTACCATCAAAAGAATATTTGGCATGAATTAGGTCTTCATCACTCGTTGGTGAATGGTCCATATCATTGTTCACAAATTCCTCCCATTGATCTGCATTTTCATTTCCATGCATTCCAACCAAAGTTGTGACAACAACATCTTCTTCAACGGAAAGCGAAGGCATTTCATTTCCCACAGGTTCCATATTGTCCTCTAAAGGTTGGTTGATCTTCTTTTTCTGGTTGAGTCACCTGTTGAAGAAGCAGAGTATGACTGATCTCTCTAGTTTTAGATATGGTTGATAAAGAAATCTGGGCTCAATTTGCGCTCAATCAATCACCAAGAACCTTGTCGCAACTACAACAAATGTGTCGAAAATGCATGAGTTGACCCACGCATTGAAAGCTAGCATTGGTTTGGCGGGTGTGCAAAGATAGCCATATATCGTCGATATAGAGATGAAAGTTCCTCTAAAATTAAAAACGTCAATATTGCCACGATTTTTCCGCCATTATAAAAAAATGAAGTATTAATCCACGAATGTTCAAAACGTGGAAATATTTTGTGGAAAAATCTGACCAAATGAATTAGTGGATCCATCTTGGAAGGCACTCTACCCTATACCATCGGTCACCTGGCACACGCTTTGTCTTTGATGCCTCTCTCAACACATAACAAGAATTTAAAGGTCGGTGGCGCTCGGATTAGCTACCTGGTCACCCTGCTCGATGGCCTTGTACGGACTTGGCTCGAGTAGTAGATTATAATATGCATCCTCTACGACCACTCCATTGAATTTAGGAATTCCATCTCTCAAGACAAATAGAGAGAAAGAAACAACAAGCAAGTAATTCACTCACTGATAATGTCTCTTAGATTCCATGCAATGCCTCACATGGGTAGGAGCTCGAGGGGAGCACAAGGCCAAACAACATTCTGTCGTTCCATTTCTATTGGGTATAGAGACAATATCCACATAAGTGTGCGTAGAGTGGTGGATGACTGGGAAGTCGAGTTCGTGGCTCATCACCGCATAACACAACCCTTGCGTCATAGGCTTTTCCACTACTAGCGGATGAATATTTTTATTTCCCAGTTTCTATAGGAAAGCAACTGTGCTCCCTCACCCCCAACTTCCAGCGATTCTGATAGCTCTTCAACACAACAAACATCCTTGGCTTCATTGAGTCTAAACCAGCAGGACCCTGCCAAAGAAATTAACTAGATCGAGGACACCAAGTACACATGATGTATGTCAGATGCTCCACTCGACGTGGCGACAAGGGGGTGGACTGAAGAAGGGCACATGCAGATTGACAGCTCACCATAACAGATGTCGACACCTCCTCCTGCAATGGAGATGCATAAGGATATTGAAACTGCTCTCTCCGGTGAAGATGACGTCTACATCAAGCCGTGTCCCATTGTCAAAGAATCGTGGCGAAAGCTGTAAGGTCCCAAGAATTTCTAAAATCTTATGTGTTTTTTTTTCTCTTTTCTATTAGCTTTGTTAGTATGCTGAATAAATATGATAGTTTTGACAGGGAAGACTTGGTTTCCCTCACAAAGGGAAATGTACGGACTGATGCAACAATTTTATGTATGTGCCCTGATATTAAAGATACACATGTCTCAAACACTATGCATGTAATATTTTTTGTACTTTAATATAATTTTATGCCACTCACAAAAAAAATGTTTGTACTAAAACTTAGATTCTCCTTTTCGAGCTCTTTCCTGGGTTCCTTTTCTAGCTTGCCTCTATATTATGATTTCCACTCTAATTCAATATCTAACCGAGAGCCTCCAAAATCACAAGAAGGTGCAAACTTTCTCTCTAGAGATACGGTGAGGATAGACATGTTGCATGAGATATTAGTGACTTGTATTTCTAGTTTTTCAAATCCTTGCTCATAATCACCTACAAGTTTTTCGCTATATGTGTCCACTGTGTTTAGGGTTTGAGGAATTTTTCCACCACTAAATCTTGCAATTTCCCACAAAAACCCAAAGAAAACTTCCCTCATAACAATATGTTTCATAAATTTCCATGTATATTCCATTGGAACAGTTTGTCACAATGGATTTTACAACTTAATTATTTGTATTAGCATATTTCTATTGAATGCTAAATAAATTGGGACTGAAAGAAAAATAACTAGAGAAAATATAGACACAAGATCGACATAAGATTTACCCTGGGATAACCCATTATGAGGAAAATCCAAGCCATAAATTGCTACTGCAGGATCTCCTACTCCCTTTGTTTTACTCTAATATATACCCCCTTATTATTACTCAACTATGGAACAATACAATAATATCATAAGAATAGAGCCCCCTCTTCTCCTAATGCCTCGGTATTTAATGTAACCTCATAGTCATATAGGGTTATTTTTAGGTTTT
Source organism: Pseudotsuga menziesii (assembly GCA_001517045.1). Classification (NCBI taxonomy): domain Eukaryota; kingdom Viridiplantae; phylum Streptophyta; class Pinopsida; order Pinales; family Pinaceae; genus Pseudotsuga; species Pseudotsuga menziesii. The sequence continues at coordinate 56,969 of LPNX010914365.1, read as the reverse complement.
TTTCATTCATTGATTCTTGATTAGGGTTAGGGTTTTGTACCTTCTAAAATGTCCTTGAATTTCCACACGTAACCAACTTTTCATGTGTGAGAAATGAGAGATCACAAGGAATCCACATGGTATCATGGTGGTCAACTAGATAGGTTAGCTTGCAAAAGGCATAACTCCTTCATATGGACTTCGATTAGGATGAATATTGCACCATTGGAAAGGAATCTAAGTGTGGAATTGTGTTAAGGGAGTTGTGTAAGTGATGATGTTTTGAACCCAAAAAACACCATGTAAGCCCTCAAATAGGCCTAGTAAGGTTCCAAACCCCAAATATACAAAGTGAGAGTTGTCCCTAAAGTGGGCCCATCAAATCAATTCACCCAATCTTTCGATCCAAAAATAACTAAAATAAATGAAAAAATATGTATTGATCCATTTTGGATCATACTTGGAAGTGAAAGAACCCACTAGGAGTGTGTGTTTCATAGTTGTTGTCTTTCTTTAGTATTTCTTAGGGTTATAAGGTTCATTTCTTATGTAAGGTCCTTGTTTTTCCTTTTGTCCATCGTTTAATACCCTAGATCCATCTTTGCTATCTCAAACAAATTAATGAAGCTCATATCCTAGTTAGAGGGTAAAGACAACATATAGAGGTCTTATGTGGCATTTAGTGCAAATTTCATGATGCTTGAGCTTGAGAAATGTTTTTAAATGCCTAAGGCCCTTGATATCCTTCTTTGAGCACTATTTACACCCAAATAACCATCAACTATAGAAAATAAATCATAATGTCTCTTTAAGAAACACTTATGTTGTATAGATCCCCCCAAAAAAGATATGGTTTATAGGTATAAGTATATTTCATGGTGATTGAGAGAAGTAAGATTCATTTAATGCCCTTTTACACTCCCATGATCCTCATTAGACCTTCATACATATTCTTGGTTCACAACTAACCTAGTAGTGGTTCCCATGTACTAATTTTTGAGGTTAGTAATACCATGCACAGTTCATATGTGCTGGTTTGAGGATTTTTCCACGGAATCCTAGGAAGTAAGGGTCGGGGATCGAGGCTCTTTTTTTCTTCCCCTAGTATGATCAAGGACTCAAGACCCATCCAAAGTGCCCAAAATATCATAATGGAAGATGAATTCAAATCAAATGCCAAAGACACCCTAAAGAGGGATTGTGTCACGGTTTATAGGTTTCGTTCATAATTACTAATATAAAAAAGGTTCAATTAGAGAGGAAAGCTAGTGTTTCCCTACTTACCCCGTTTATCCCTCAACAACCATTTCCATTACATAGAACCTACTCATTGCACGTATATCAACTCCGAAGTCCAAAAACCAGCTATAAAGGGAGGGATCCTCAAAATTTCAAAAACATCATAATGCACTTTTTTTCATTCACCGATGATTGTCAAGTATCAATGACCCATCCATGTTGCTTAGACATTATAATGGCATCCATATCCAACTCAAGTGTCAAAAACCCCTATAGAGGTGTGACTCCATGACATTTTACATAGCCCTTGATTATGAGAAGACTTGTGTAGTGCATAAAGGAATTTGTGTACCTTTCTTATGTTATTTAGAGACTAAGAACCATTCTCAGTCTTCAAAACCTAGATTCAATTTTTCCATATCCATTGAATAGACTAAAGATATCTTAGTGTGGAGGTTAGAGTTATGTTTAGCTATGTAAACATGTGTAATTGTATTTTAAATTTTTGGCATTTGATTTTATATTTTCCATTACACATTCACATGGAAAAGCTAAGCTTAAAAATTACATATTACTTCATAACCCATATTTCAACTGAATATGAAGCAAACCCTACCACACGGCCCTATCTCTATCAGAAACCCGGGATTTCCCCTGCGTTGTCTTCTGCCAGAACCAATTTCATTATTGAACCAATTTCATTATTTGGCATTTCATCGGCACTTCTATCCTCTGTTCCAAGATCAATATTTAAAGCAAGCGAAAATGATGATGGGCGGTGGTGGAGAAGTCGAAGGCATGGGATTGGGGGTGATGGCCGCCCTGCCTTGCAGTTAACTCCCACTGTTGCAATTTCCTCGGGAGACCACCTTGGAGGATCTAATAACAGTAGCCTTCTTACAAACAATGGTGGTGGTGGTCTTAATAACAACCTCAAGAAGGATGAGAGGATTCCTCAATGGGGATTCAATGAGACCAAGGAATTCATTGCAATCATGGCTGAGCTTGAGAAGGATTTCACTCAGACAAAGAGGAACAAGACTCTGTGGGAGCTCATTTCTTCGAGGATGAAGGAGAAGGGTTTCAGGAGGAGCTCTGAGCGGTGCAAATGCAAGTGGAAGAACTTGGCAAATCGATACAAGGTATGTTTTGGTTTCTATTAATTCGTCTATGTGTCTGTATGTATGTAGATTTATTCATTTTGTTTTTCTTGAAATTCATTTCAAGGCACTGGGAATTGACATGCTGCGACTCGGGAATAGTGCGAAATTTGTGGCAGTTTGTATTAGATAGATGTAGGGATCTTTATGTTCGCTGTTTGTGATTGGATCTCTATTGAAATCAATTCAAATCCATCGGGAATGTTCTGTTAGCATCTGGGTATGCTAGTTAATCTTTGATCTGCTGCGCTGTGGATGTTAGTAATCTGATTTGTTACCATTGAATCTTTTATGTGGTTGTGCTTAAAATTGGTTTGGTTACTGTGTTTTTGGTTTTTTATTTGGGCAAGCTCGGAATCGAGTTTAGGGCATTGGGTATGGCATATTACCATTTTGGCATGCCAATTTAGAATTCATGGCATGTTACCATTTGAGCATGCCAGTTTAGAATTCATGTCAATTTCAGGGTATTGGGAATGGCATGTTACTGTTTGGTCATGCCATTTTAGAATCCATGTCAATTTCAGGGCATTGGGAATGGCATGTTACCATTAAGGCATGCCAGTTCAGAATCCATGTCAATTTCACGGTATTGGTAATGGCATGTTACCATTTGGGCATGCCAGTTTAAAATCCATGACAATTTCTTATTGATGCAACTGTCTCAGTCCATGCTTTTATGGATGTGTGTCTGCTTTAAAATTGTAATAATTACACTGGGAATGGTGCGTTAGAATTTGGGTATGCCATGCATGGTCTTGGCAAACAAAGCCTCCAACTTTTTGAAGAAATGAAACTTTGTGGTTGTAATCCAGACCATGTTACCTTCCTTGGTGTTCTGTCGGCATGTTGTCATGCAGGCTTAGTGAATGATGGCTGGCAGTACTTCGAGTCTATGAGTCAATATTATCGCATCACACCTACAATGGAGCACTATAGCTGCATGGTTGGTCTGCTTGGCCGTGCTGGGCTCCTAGATGATGCTCAAGATTTTATCAAGAAAATGCCAGTTGAACCTAATGCTACCATATGAGGTTCTTTACTTGCTGCTTGCAGGGTCTCAACAACTGTATTGTCTTTTAACAATGACATAATAATAGGTTTAAATTTGTGGTTGGAATTTATAACCACTCTTCCAGGGAATACATGAACATGCAAGTATTAAATCGCTGTTTATGTATTAGTAACTATGAGAAATTTTCATAAAAATTTGTATAATTTGAATATGTAGGAGTGATTCTCAACAAATTTAACTTAATACTATAGATATATGTATAATTTATTATTTACATTTTGACATGACAATCCTACACTGAAAAGACGAAGATGGAAATATGTGGATAATCAGTTTTAACTGTGAGGCATGATAGACTAAAATTGCCATCAAATAAAAAAATTGAATATAACATTTATCATTTATGCCATCAATCATTTGGAGGCAACATGCAACTCAATTGTGTTGTCATTTAATAAGATTATTGAAAGTTGAAGTATTACTTTCTCCACCTTTCTGTTTTAATACATACTAGTATATTTATTATAATTATTTCAGAAGCTTCACATGCTTCCACATTTTAGGCAACTTAAGGTCTAATCATGTTGGGTGACAGATCTGCCTTTTGCCTCATTGCCTTTATGTTTTATGTTCCCACCCTGACCGATTCTTGAGCATTCAAGCTCAGAACCTTTTGAACTGGCCCTCAAACTTGTGATGCATCATTTTCCATACTGAACCAGTGTGAACCTGTCAAATCAGCTAGTTCCACTGGTTCTGTACCAAACCGGTCTGGGTATGGCCTCAGCATAAATCCCTAGCATAAAGCAATAGAAAAGAGAAAAAACTCAAAAATCCCTTCGCCCCCAAACCCTAAAATGTTTTTATGTAGTAGCTTGTAGCTTGTTGTTTTTTGAACTCTAGAGGCCATTTATAGCTTCACTGTTTATGTTTTTGTTTTGGATATGTATTGTACTCTCTGCCATTTTGATATATTCACCCTTACATGGTATGTAGTATATACATGAGCAGCATGATATTTTTTGGACTTTAGAGGCCACTTATAGTTTTGCTGTTTATATATTTTGTTTTACATATGTATTACACTCAGTAACATTTTTCTATATTCACCCTTACAAAAGCTGCATGGTATGTGAACAGACATTGCATATTTTGTCTCTAAATTTTCATATTTTATGGTTTTTTTTAGTAAACTGGTTTATAAACTGATTTGTCAGCCGATTCTGATCCCAGGCTGATTCTGATGATTAACCAGCATGGCAGATAGATGAATCATCATAAGACTGGCAGGAGTTTATTTAAATAAAGTTATAAATGTATAGCCCGAGTCTAATGACGATGGTAACGATGTTATATATTTTTGAATGTTATAGATGGATGTACATGTGTGCCAATGCACCTAGAGCATAAATGTATAAATAAAAATGTATGTATTCAAATACAACATATGCAGAAATATATGCATACATACTTGTAGTAGCTATGAATGGTGTCTAAATATTATGTATGCGCAGGTATCTGTTATTATACTCTGGACTTTTTGTTTAAGAAATTAGAACTTTGAAGGAAATACTCAATCAGAAATCATTGCATAAAAACTCCTGAAAGAATACCACACGCCGCAGACTACTATGCAGATAAAATAGCACATGCAGCACATGTAGCTACTATATATCCTTCTCCAATACATCGATGAAACCGTCATGCGGAGGAAGATGTCTCAGCCAATGGTCAATCAAACATCGTGATGGACAGATTGAAGAGGAACTTGCAAAATGCAACATTTTAAAGGTTTCTCCCTTCTATGAACGAATTCTCAGCCAATGAACAATAAAACACCGTGATGGACAGATTGAAAATGCATGAATATAAAGCTTTCTTGCATGGGAACAGATGCATATTCAGATATGGATTGCAGGATGGTTTGAAAAGTTGGGATCTGGATATGGGGATACATAGTCAAAAAAATCATATGTACAACAATAATACAACAAGAATTTCTTTCAAAGTTACATAATCTTCAACACGGGTAGTGAGCACCACATTTTCATCGGGGTTTTAGGGTGGTTTTTTGGACATATTTGAAGATGCCATTGAACAGGAAAGGAAAAAAGTGGATAATATGCAGAAAGTATGCAAAACCCCTTCAATGGAAGATAAAATAGCTCACAAACCTGCAAAAAATACCCACCTACAATAAAGCTAAGAATTTTGTCATACTGCATTATGCAGTTTGTGGTAATAGACCACATCAATTGCAAATTTTTAATTAACTAATTGATCTAGTAATGATTCTATATTATTAATCAAGTTATCCTAGAAGTTTAACTTCACTTCTCTTCAACTTCACATGGAAT
>LPNX010914365.1:38458-49557 GCA_001517045.1 Pseudotsuga menziesii | reverse complement strand
CACCAAAGGACGGGAAAGTGCTTGGGTGGATCGTTCTTCACAAACTAAGGTAAATGTGTAATGTGTCAAAAGTTAAAACCATGAACCAGAAACATAAAAATTCAGATGTCCAAATACAGATTGCTCCAATCTGCTCCTACAAACTCAAAATACAGACTTCTTAGATTTGTGTGTTTTATAGGGGGCTGTGCTATTTTATAGGAAAATGGAGTATTTGGGTCTGATGCTTTGCCTTATTTTATTATTTATTTATGTTTTTGTTGTGTGATTTTTCTTTCAATATCTTTTTTCTTAAAAGGATCTTCCTGGTTCCAACTTAACATTTACCTCAGGACAGAAATGGTTCCCCAGTGGACCTTTCCACATTTGAAATCGGAAATGGATCCCATGAAGAGCCATTGGCATTTCAAACCAGAAATGGATCCCAAGCAGACCCTTTCGCATTTCAAATCAGAAATGGATCCCAAGCGGATCCAGGACTTCATATTTTATTACTGTGAAGCCCCTCTACTTGTTGTATTTTTGCCTTGTTCACCATTACTGTGAAGCCCCTCTTTCTTTTACTACTGGCCCCTACATTTACGCACCTTCATAAAGGTGTTCAATCAATACCCATCTTCAACACTTTTCAATTTCATTTATACATCATTATATAATTATGCTATTTTAGGCCATCACGTTTTCCAACTTGGGGGTAAGGTGTAGTAACAATTATGCTCTTTTAGGCCAAACACCATTGAAAAATGCAAAGAGCTATAAAGGAAAAATGATTTTGCAGATATTCAAGTGGACATAAGTATGAGTCTCTGACATAGATACACTGAATAAGGAAAAGGAACAAACTTGTATAGTTAGCACACATGGGTGCAAAATATAGGTCTTTTTTCTTCGTGGGCACCACTTGTGGTTGAAGTTAGCACACATGGGTGTAGATCTGGAGCTATCTGTAAGTTTGTGCCAGCGAAACAAAGCTTTGCGGATCTTCTCCGATGCCATGATGTTTAGTTGGCTGTTACATTTCTGGAAAAGGTGTATTATTTCATTCCATCCATAATTTTCAAATATTTCTCCCATCACTGCCTGTCATGGATTCATGCCCTCCTCTTGTCAATGGCATGTTGTTTGGCATCTCTTTCTACCTCAGGTGTGAAGCATCTCTTTCTGGCTGGCATGGACTTGATTTGGGCATTGCAAGTCATCTCTGATCTTTTGTTTATAGCTTTCAAAGCTATTTTTGAATCTTTTTATATTATTCCTCAACTCTTCTTTAAGTATTCTAAAGATTTTACCTTAGAAATTCAAAATTATACACTTTCAAAAAACTGTCTGAAAAATAAATTCAGACTCGCCTGCTCCCTCCTTATTTGTTGGGACTACATTTTTGGCTTTTCAATGTTCACATAGTCATAGGTTCTAGGATGGTATCACTCTGATATCATGTAGGTTTGTGGAAGACCTGCATAGGCAATAAGAGAGAGAGAGGGAGAGGATACTTATATTATTGTTTGAGCAATGTTCATATTGTACATCTTTATTCATGTGTGGTAGTTAGACAGTATTGGACTTGAACAAACTTTGTAACAACTAACATAGAGATAAGATACTTTTATTATTGTTATATAATGTTTATATTGTACACTCCTTTATTTGTATGTGTGGTAGTTAGACACTATCAGACTTGGAAAAACTAACTCCAAACACTAACTTGAACATTAACATTACGCCACTAACATTTCATTATGCCTGTTCTTTTTCCTACTATTGTTTGCTAAATGTGGCCAAAGATATAACATTTGATGGGAAAGCCAAGAGCTATTGGTAATAAGTTAAAACTAGGTTAATAACAATCATGGAATGTATCTTTTATTTTTTGGCAAATTTTAAAGGGGTATTTTATTAGTATAGCAGCATAACACATTTGGGCCAATGCTATTTAATTCCATGTTTCTGACTGGAGAGATTCTATGTCTGTCTGTCCTATTATCTATACATTTTTTTCCCTTCTAATATGCCTTTCTGTATGAGGAGATTACAAGCTTTTACTTTTGAATGGCCTCTGATGCATTTCACCATAAGACCTCTACTGTGATGCCATCTCTGTCTTTGTCAAGGGCAACATTCTTGAGGCCTCGAATTTAATGAGACAATAGCTCATCAGCACGTCACAGTGTTTGAAGGCATATGTAAAGGTCAAGCCTCTGAGGGAGAAGAGGATCCTAATTGTCTATAATCCATCCCATGTCTCATTACAATCCACTGAAGCCTAATCTGCATATGGATGTGGGAAGTTAACAAACTAGCTTGCAAGATTGATAAAAGTAGCATCCAGTTTGAACAAAATGATTCGACTTCCTAGTCAGTTTGTCAAAACGCTGATATGGCTGCAACTAGGAATCAAATCTTGAAAGGAAAGATTTAATTAAGAGAATTTCTAGCTACTGTTGGAACCACATCAGTTAGGCTCTAGTTCAATGCTCTGATTTGTCAAAGAAATGATGCGGCTGAAATTGAACATCCAATCTTAAAAGCAAAGATTCAATCCATAAAGTTTCTAGTTCTGCTTGGAATCAAAGCAAAGACCTGTAAATGTTGTCAGCCATCTTTGGTCACTTAGGAAACTTGCCATATGCTTTGTCACCCATTAGCTTGGATAGCCAATTTGCAAGAATATGATTTAGGTTGCTAAGGCGACTCCTCATTCGCAGAAAAATTACATGCCCTAATAAATTGCAGCACCTTTAAAGATTGCAACAATCTTACACCTCTTTTTCTTAGGTTCACCAGGATTAAATGAAGATAGCCTCGCTCACTTACCCTAGCGAGAGGAAACAACTAGATATTTCAAGGGGGTAACCTATATTTGAAGGGATAAAGTTTGCACTACTTATTCATTGCAAGTGCCAATTATGTTGTATATTTTTTTTTCTTGTGCAAAATCAACATATATTTATCCTTAGGCAACGTGTACCATTAGGTACCATAGGAAGGAGTGTTATGTGTTTTTTTTTTAAAGAACTAATGGTAGTTGCATACAATATTAAATATTTAGAACATGGAGCATGAAGGTAGATTAGATGTAGTAGGTGTCATTAGGAAGGAGAGGTATGTGTTTATTTTTAAATTACTAATGGTAGTTCCATTCAAGGGGGTAACCTATATTGGAAGGGATAAAGTTTGCACTACTTGTTCATTGCGAGTGCCGATTATGTTGTATATATTAATTTTTCTTGTGCAAAATCAACATATATTTATCCTTAGGCAACGTGTACCATTAGGTACCGTAGGAAGGAGTGTTATGTGTTTTTTTTAAAGAACTAATGGTAGTTGCATACAATATTAAAGATTTAGAACATGGAGCATGAAGGTAGATTAGATGTAGTAGGCATCATTAGGAAGGAGAGGTATGTGTTTATTTTTAAATTACTAATGGTAGTTGCATTCAATATTAGTTGTATTAGGCATCATTAGGTCCCACTAGAAAGGAGTGTTATATGTTTATTTTCAAAGTATCAATGCTCGTTGCTTATAAAATTGATGATTTAGGACATGGTGAATGAAGGTAGATTAAATTGTAGGTGAAAATATCAAGTAATAATGAACACTATCACTGACCATGACAAATATTGAAGTCCAAGCTTAAAGTAGGTGGGTAGTCCCTCCTATGAAAAAGATATCCCTTATGTGTTTAGTGAGTTAAAATACATAATTATTGCTATGTTATGATTGCATGATGGGATAAATATTACTTTGATAGAATTCTCCAAAGTTAGTCCATCTTTCATGTGAAGGAAGGTGAGTGCTATTGATTGTTGCTCTTATTCAGAGTGATTTTGATATGATGAGTTTGTTTGTTTGTATACTGCTTCTTTTAACTATTAATAATATCAATGTACATTTTACACATTTATACATAAACAATGGGTTGTGTAGCTTATGTCACAACCTAATAACATTTAAAATGTTAATCCAAATTGCTTAAAGAGCATAAAAATAGTTATCAAAATTGGCAACTAGGAATTCACATTTAGTGATTTTTCATAAATGTCACTTAGCACCCAAAATATAGCAACCCTAAAGCTTTGCCATTAAGGCATGAGAGGAGGCAATCACACAAATCCATGAACATCAATTATGTTTTCATTCAAAGTGGACTCCTATCCATCATTAGCTAGCTTAGCATTCATGACAATGGTTGCCATCCATTGTTCTTGAGCAACTTCTCATTCTTCGAGAGAGCAAGGCAAGAACTTGTCATTTTGACATTTGTGGGGGAGGATGGGCTATGAGAGGCTAATTATGGCATTGTTCATGCATTCTTGTACATCACAGTGAATGCTATGCCTTGACCTTTCTTTAGAGTGATGCAAGTACTTGGTGCAACACAAATGTTGCAAGAGAGTCCATAAGAGGCTCCTTGCTTATGCTACAAAGACTTTTACCATAATACTCAAACAATTAACATAGAGGCACCACATCCAACTCCAATTTTTGTTCTTATATAATAATCTTCATATAGAGATTAACACAAATTTATGAACCATTTTCCCATTAAGAACTTTGTACATGTTGGCCCTGGTTAAACAAGACATGTTCATTTATTTTTGTATGAGGAATATGATTGCATATCCAATGAGTTGCAACACTTTTTGAAAACTAGTGAACTAAAGAATTTTATCCTCTTAAAGGGTGACCTTCCATGAAATGGGTGTAGGGGGATATTGAATGGTTGCATGACAATAAGATTGCGTAATTGTTTAGGATATTTTGTTGCCTAAGCATGGTAGATTTTTTTGCTTATTAGTGTGTTTGGAAAAATGAGTTGGATTTTATGCATGTTTGTCTTTGGATCTTATTGTCTTTTATTAGAATTACAAATGATGAAATCTATGTGTTAATATTGCTCTTCTTCCTGATTCTTAGAGGGTGCTAGATCAATGGAAGAGCACCTGCTTTACAAGCAGGAGATTGGTGGTTCGATTCCTCCATGCCCTAATGATATTGTAATGTATTTTTAAAGGTAAAAAATGTAGTAGTGCAAGATTGATGCAATATTAGATGCAATACTAAATGCAAAACATGATGTAAAAGTGGACGTCACACCAAACACAAAAGTGGACACAAAATATGACCTTATGTCAGACGCAAATGTGGACACAAAAATGGATGTCACACTAAACGCAAAATTGGATGCAAAAAGAGACTCAACACTAGACACAATTAATGACTCAAAACTAGATGTAATAATAGGTCCAAAACTAGATGCAACAATAGATGAAAAAGTGGATTCCTAACTAGATGTAAAACTGGACATTAAATTGACCACAAAATATGGTGTATCAATGGACATAAAACTAGGCTTAACACCAAGTGCAAAACTGGAAGCAACATTTGGCGCAAACAAAAACTTAAAATGAGACACAATTTTAGATGCAAGACGGGACAAAACATTGGATGTAAAACTAGACGTAATATTGAATGCAAGATGGGATGCAACATTGGACACACAACTAGATGCAATATTAGATACAAACATGGGCGCAAAACTAGGCACAACACTAGGCGCAACACTGGGTGCAAGATTGGGCTCAAACATAGATGCAAAAAAAGACATCAATCGGGATGCAACACTAGGTGCAAACCTAGATGCAAAATATGACGTAAAACGAGATGAAACATTTGGCACAAACATGGATACAGAAAAAGACGTAAAATAAGATACAAAATTAGATGCAAATGGGGATGCAACATTATAATTAAATTTTGATGCAAAACTAGACGCAATATTGGGCCTAAAATTGGATGCAAACCTAGATATTGGACACATAATTTTATGTAAAATATGGTGCAAAATTGGGTGCAAGACTCGATAAAAAAACTAGGAGCAAAATAGGACGCAACATTGGATGCAAAAATGAGCGTGAAACTGGGTGCAAACAAGGATGTAACAAAGGACGCAAAAAAAGATGCAATAGAAGTTGAAAAATTGGGCGCAAATAAAGGTGTAACATTAGATACAAAAAATTGGGTGCAAAAGTGGACACAAAAATGGATGTTAAAAAGGACGAAAAAAAAGATGCAATAGACAGCGTTTTACGAAAATGTACAATAGCGCCTGGTTTAGTGCCGGATTGTTCACCACAATTATGAAAAAATTACACTAAAATCCGATGCTAAATTCGACGCTAAATCCAGTTTTTGTTGTAGTGTGTAATCATTTTGGTAAGAAGACCTTGAACATTTTCATTCGATATTTGAGCTTTGAACCCTTATTAATTCTTAGTATATCTTTATCAACAAAATCTTCTCATTTAGGTTGTGAAGACTTAGGATTTTGGCATGAGAGGTTATTGAATAATTTGGAATCAAGTTGTATTTAAGACTGAAGTTATCTATTTGTAATTGTGCCAAGAGGCACTTTATAGCCCAGTATGGGGGAGATCTTGCAACATTATGTAACGTTCCTCTTATAAATGTCGGCCATAAAAAAAGAATTATCCTCCAAAATAAATGTCGACCACAAAAACAACCTAATACGAGGGGGATGTTGTAATGTTCCTACCTAACAAAACAATATAAAATATAAAATTTAATTATCGGTCAAAAAAATGTTGGTCAGAAAAACAACACAATATGGGGGAGATGTTGTAATGTTCCTACTTAACAAAATAATAAAAAATAAAAAATTGAATTATCCGCAAAAAAAATGTTGGTCGTGCACATGGTTTTAAACCATGTGCAAGGCCTCCTAAACAACCCATGGTTTTATTGTACATGCTTTAGGAGAGCCTTGAAAATAGTTTTAAAACCATGTGCAAGGCCTCCTAAACAACCCATGGTTTTACTGTACATGGTTTAGGAGGTCATTGCAAATGGTTTTAAGACCATGTGCAAGACCTCCTAAACAACCCATGGTTTTAGGAGGGCCTTGCACATGGTTTTAAAAACATGCATGAGGAAGATGTTGTAATGATATTTCCTAACAAAATAAAAAATATTATATGTCGGCCATAAATAGTATTAAATATTAATAATAAAATTTTTATATGTCGACCTTAAATAAAAAGATGTGTCTTTTGGTGTGAATCACACCAAAGATGATAGTTGAGTGTAATACTTAAGCAGAGGTTTGTACCTCCAAAAATTTGATCCCTCTCAGCGCTTGATAGAGCCTAGGATTTGGATCTATGTAATAATATTTTTTAATGTTATTGATATCTTACAAAGTGACATTTTTTTCAAATTGTCAATGGTTTAACCATGCCATGTCATATTTATACCAACCTCTTTTGAGTTAGAGTTGGTCTTGACTAGAGTATGAAGCAATTTTAGGAAGTCTCTAGTCTCCCATGTTATTTAACACATACATGTACATCAGGAACTTGGTCATCGCGATGATCTCGGTTTTGGCAAGACGCACTTCTAGAAAGAGAATAGGGTAGGGTGTATTGTTTTTAATTTTGAGGTTATGCGTTATGGAATGCTTTTGGATTTGTTCAAGATATTTCGCCAGGATTGTCTAGAGATGTTGCAACCCCAAACATCACAACCGTACAAGAAAAAGGAAGTGACAAGAGTTTCAGAAATATACTTCTTTTTATCTTGGGTGTTTCGATGAAGATGGGTAACACTTTCTAGCAAGCGGAGGGTGTTGTTATGTTGAAAACCAACCTCGATCGATCTTTTTTCAATCCCTTGATCCAGCTTTTAAAAACTCGATCAAGAGATTAATAAAACCCTCGATCGAGGGTTTTATTAACCCTTGATCGAGTGTTTATAGCTCGATCGAGCCATTACATTTCCAAAGCTCGATCAAGCTTCTAAGTTCGATCGAGCTCCTACAACTATTATAAGTATAAAACAACAACAAAACACAGTTTATTTCACCATGTTTGTTGCATAGAAACTCAGTCAAGGACTAGTAGAGAGGGGTTATAAATATAACATATGAGTGATTAGTGTTTATACATTTGATTGGAATCATAGAAACTATGGAGAAGGGCCATTTATTCCCATTTGTAGCTATGGGTCGCAGCATAAGTGTAGTCACAAATGTGATTGATCACATCTATTACTCCAATTACTCCGCGACTAATACCTACACATATAAAATCTAGAGGAAGTTGGAGTAGTAATTCTTTTACATGATTTTTCTTCAAGGTATTTACTATTACCCATAAGTATCATTCTTCTTGTTGAAATTACGTTTTATTAAAAAATTGATTATTTTATAATTCTATGTCTGATTTTAATTAAATTTGAAGAGGATCCCATGCTAAGAATACATATTTGATATGAGATTTAAAAAAAATTGATTAAAAGAAATTTTGGGTGCCATGTTTCGTGTGCACACATGAATATGCACACCCAAAAAAACATTTAATCAAAGTTTTAAAAAGCTCAATCGGGTTTTTTCCTTACTAGACACAAATCCTTGATTGACATTAGAGGAAATTTCAACTCAAAATGGGCCTCCTAAGAAAAATTAATAAAATAATAGTCAAAATAATAAAATAATATTTATTAATTTTGGAGGAAGAAAAGAAAAAATTATTTGTTTGTTTGTATTTTCGACATATCTCCCTGTGCTTTTACTCAAATTTCGATCAGGAGAGCTCGTTGGATGCAAAATTTAATTCCGCATCCAACGAGTACCCACTCGGCATACTTTTGACAGACCCCGCTACCCCAAAAACAAGAAATACATGAAAAACATGATGATGATGTCATTTCGTATCCAACGAGCTCTCTCAATCGAAATTTGAGTAAAAGCACAGGGAGATATGTCGAAAATATGAACAAAAAAAGTAGTTTGTTTCATGATACCTATCCCCAAATTTGTAATAAATATTTGTTTAATCTTGACCTATACGGTATTTCAAATTTAAAACAATTTCATTGGCTAACACATGATGACATGGAATTTGAATTAAAGTTAAAAGGCCCATTTTGAGTTGAAACTTCCTTTAATGGGTATTTAAAAACACACGTAAAATCTCGCCTTGAGGGTTTAATAAACCTCGATCAAGCTTATAGTTTGATCGAGAGCTTAAAAGATAGACTTGTAGCCCCAATTTCTGCAAATTTAATTTTACTAACATCTTTGGAAGGCCTAAACTTCCTAAACTTTGTCCTAGGATGCATCTTAGGTGGCAGAATTCATACCGTTGGATTCGTCAACAAATCATCTATTCATTGGCATATAATTTACAAGTTTTTAAGTTCATATGATAATTTCTTTTTATTTTCTTTTCAAACTTACATTTAAGAACCATGTCCACAACTTCAAATGAACGCAGAAAAAAATCAACAACATAAAAAGTACACAACCAAAAAAATTCAAAAAATTTGTATTGTCCACATCAACACATCCTCCTCAAAAGGGTATTTTTTTGTTTTTCATTTTTTATAACCAGTAAAAAAAATTGCTTCCACACACGTGTACAAAATGCAATTAAAATATGAAATGGTCACCTTTGAAAAATAATTAAAAAATATAATTTCCAAAATAAATTAAAAGAAAAATATGTGCCTTGATGCATTTTGTGTAGATTATGTTCATATTTTTTTTTCCAGAAACTATGCATTTATCACTAAATTATTTTACATCCATGCAAGGCATTTGTTAACTTTTTCTAAAATTTACAAGATAAACATATCATTAAATGCAATTTTGACAATTTAAATATTGTTATTGTTATTATTTTTAAATATAGGTGGAAGGAAAACATAATTCCCTATGATTTTTTTTGTTACATGTCGGAATTCACAAAGTGTATATGAGTTTTGAGAGCTTTGACTTAATAAATCAGTAAAAAATCGAATTTTCATTATCACTTTTGGCCAAAAAGTGTAACCCATCTTCATAGAATCACTTTCTCACATCACAAGGTTTGTTGATATATGATTGTTTTCAAGACCAAAATAAGTTTTTCACCCTCCATTAATCACTTTCTCGGTGCTATAGTTCCAGTTGAGCTGGTGATGACTATCAATTCCAAGATATTTGTAAGAAAACACTTCCTCCACATATGGGTGTGTGCAAGCTGATGAGGGTCTATTTTGACACGTTAGATGCAATAGAAAACTGAAACGACAGGCATCCATCAACTTACATGGATATTTTGAGACACTTACACAATGCATCTTGCGATGAGTAAAAGACAAGAAATGTAGGAAATTGAACGACGTTTCCAAATATATAATTTTTTTCTATTGAAAATGTTCTTAACTATCAAAAGTTAGATATTTTTTAACGGGCACTTTTTTATTTTTGGGAAAAATTATAAGGTATATGTTTTTGTGGGTGCAGCCTTTGAGTGACTAAATGATGGAATAAACTTATGAAAACTGGTAGACATATAAAGAACATATAGTACTAATGCACGACTATTTTTCCAATAATAAAAATAATATTTGTAATTAATTATCTAAGTGATCAAACCTCGAAAATGGTATGCCAATTGTAGGTGTAGCATTTGAATGTCTTAATGCAATTATTTGGAAATGAGTTTTTATAGCATGTAGAGGTCGGTGTTATTTAGTGCACCATACAATCTATTTTCAAAATGGTTGAGAAACAAAAGAGATATTGACGAAACACTAACATTGTGTTTTTTGAGTTGAGGAGTGATGAAAGAAGATAAATAGGAAAAAAATAGAAAAACGAATATATTCTTGTTAAAAACAATTTGGAATCTGCAAAAAAAACCATATATGTTTCTAAAATTTCATAAAAAATGGAGGTGTGTAGCATATTGTAACCAACAACTAAACACGAGCATATTGAAAATTTGGTTATAATGCTCAATTAGTCATGGTTTATCATACTCCAAGGCATAGGCATGTTAAATCTATGTTAAATCCGAAGCAAAGTTCGAAGCATACACATAGGAATAATAATGTCACACCAACATGGGTGGAGGCTCAACCTTATTATTTGGAGGGAATACATTTTTGAATTTAAACAAAATGTGTGCTCGTTATATTAAAGAAACACGAGTGCACATTTTATTGAAGCATAATGCGTGCACGTTGTATTGAAGAAAAATAGGTGCGCGTTTTATTGAAAAACAACATGCACACGTTTTTAAATACTACAA
>LPNX010914365.1:10663-36185 GCA_001517045.1 Pseudotsuga menziesii | reverse complement strand
CCCACTATATATTTGTCTCTCTCTCTGACACACATCCCTATGTCTCCCCTTACCACTAACACCCCCTAACCTATCCCTCCGACACACACATTCCTATGTCTCTCCTTACCACTAACACCCCCTAAAATATCTCTCTCTCTCTCTCTCACACATCCTTATGTCTCCCCTTACCACTAACAACCCGTAACCTATCTCTTTCACACACACACATCCCTTGAGTTTTAAAACAATATAGTTAGGTTGAAGAGAGGGGGGGTGTTAAGGTGCTAAGACTAAGGGAGTGCTTGTTAATTCCCCCTGAACATTGAATGATCCCTTAGCCATGCAATTACCTTCTTAAATGCTCCTAAACACTATTCGAGGAAAACGTGCACTCGTTTTATGTGGTTAAAACGCACCCCATTTTTATTAACGATAAGACGTGCACGTTTTGTCTCAGTATAAACAATAGCAGTCCCTGTCTGAGAAACACTCTATAATATTTCACACAGATTCCACAGTCTACACGCAATTTCAGGTTGCAGACAGTGCGTTCATTCTCTTCTTCACCATATTATCACACAAAATTTTGTTTTTGACATTAAGCATCTCCATCACAAGTGTCTAAGTATTGCTTGGAGCATGGTATACATTGAGGAGTAAGAAATAAAGAATTAATTGAGCAAGAAAGAAACCAAGCTTGGGGAATCTCCCATTGAGGAGAACCATAGAGCATCTCCACCATTGTTTTTCTTGCAATATAGGAGCTAACAAAGGAAACATTAACTTGGTCATTGTGGTGGAGTATGTAGACACAATTGAGCAAGAAAGAAACCAAGCTTGGAGAATTTCCCATTGAGGAGCACCATAGAGCATCTCCACCATTGTTTTTATTGCAATTGAGGAGCTAGCAAAGGAAACATTAACTTGGTCATTATGGTGGAGTATCTAGACACAATTGAGCAAGAAATAAACCAAGATTAGGGAATTTCCCATTGAGGAGCATCATAGAGCATCTCTACCATTGTTTTTCTTGCAATTGAGGAGCTAGCAAAGGCAACTTTCTTCCCAATATTCCCCCTAACTTGAGTATCTAGACACAATTGAGCAAGAAAGAAACCAAGCTTCGAGAGTCTCCCATGGAAGAGTACCATTGAGGAGCTAGAAAAGGCAACCTTCCTCCCAATCTTCCCCTTAATTTGAGTATTTAGACACAATTGAGCAAGAAAGAAACCAAGCTTGGGTAATCTCCCATTGAGGAGCACCATATATCATTGATCATTATGGTGATGGGAAACTCACACAATCGAGCAAGAAAATCAACAAGGAAGAGGATACCCAATGAAATCCTTGAAGAATTTAGAGAAAAGAAAAGAAATGACATGACCAATCGAAGATGCTCTAGGGATACTCAACCAATTCTGGTTGTTGAGGATTCCATAGTTATTCCTACCAATCCACATCAAGAAAGACAAAAGCAATTGCTCGAGGGGCCTTCGGTCTCCATATCAATACAAGAATGAGCACTACATGGCACTGATCAAGAAGTAAAACATAGGTGCACATCAAGGCCACCCGAAAATTTTGCAGATTTAATTGGATGTGGGTATACAAGTGACAAAGTTAGAGAGACGTTGAATGCCGAACATATGCTCAAAGAAGACAACGTTGTTCAGACCACCCATGAGGATTTCCAATTACCATTGTCCGACCGACAGGAATACACGGAAGGACACGAAGCTCATGTTCAAACGCCAGACCGACCGAGTGATATGGTACATGGTGTAGTTCGAACCTCCTTACCTTCATTAGAAACTTCATGCCGAAGAACTCCAAAACGTATACAGATTGATGAAAGTCTATTTGGTTCGCTTGATGGTACGTTGTCTAAACGCAATATTGCATATCAATCTCAATAGGTACTTGTCAACTATTTTGATTCTAAATATGATAGAGATAAATATAGATTATTTATATCATTGTTAAAATCTAGGTCTACAACTGTTGTTAGGAAAAACTTAAGGATAAAGATGACAAACAGTTCTGAACCAAGTTCCCATGTTGTCAAAAGTTTAGTAGTTGCATTTGGTACTATTGGAAATAAATTGTCTTCAAAGGATCGCAATACATCTCGTCGTGTGTTGTCACAATCAATCATGCACAAAAGAACCAATGCCCTTCTACTTCTCAAGCCTACATCCAAACTTGTAGGATTGGATATCAAAGCACTCCGAAGGTATTGTTGTAGAAGATAACAACTTCAGTCTGGTCAAACATATGTCTGATCCTTCATTGGTAGGTTTCCACGATCCGATATGAAGCTCATTGATGTGGTAAAGGGACTGGTGCAAGAGTTTTGGCGTGACAATGCTAGACCTTCATCCAACCAAAAATATGTACTAAAATTGAGAAGGGGTTCAAGGGATCGTGAGCCCCACATTAAAAATTTTCTTGACATGACACAAACATAATTATATGAGAGATTTAGGCATGAACATAATGAACTTAACTTGGGCCAAATATCCTTCGAGAAATGAAAACCATGGTATGTTAAAATAAACAGAACTCATAACACATGTTGTTGTCGATATCACATTGAGTACGGTTATTATTATGACAGATATATACATATATTGCATGTATTGCATAACACTCTTGTGCAGGAATGCTCAACTACATTGCCATCGACATCATCTAGAGACTTTATCCATAACATTTTGTGTAGAAGGACAGAAGGTTGCACATTCTATCAAAGGCCTTGCGTAGATGGATCATGGGACATGCCCAAGGTGTGGTGGAATGAAATTTTTGGACAAATGCATACATGTCACCGATGAGCATGGACTTGGGAGACATGAAGTGAACTTGTAGTCATTCAAATATGTCACATATGATATCGATGTAGGGAATGACAAAAAAAATACTATTGGTCACCTCTCAGGTTAGTAACGAGTTCCTGAATAGTATTTTTTTCTTCATGTATTGCTAATTCATCTATGTAACAACCTATTGATCTGTACATATTTATTGTTGGTCTAGCAGGTACTGGTTTGCAACTTCATGGAGGAATTATTTGAAAAGACACAACATTATGTAAATCATGTACATGTGGCTCGTTGGCAAGATGAGAAGTTTAAAACGTGCATGGATACATTTCCTATTGGAACTATATTATTAGTGGTTGATTTTGCGGAAAACTACACTCTTCAACCACATAATGAGATTCATAGTCAATATTATCACTCAAACCAGGTCAGAATAATGGTCCATATCACCTATAGACATGGGGAAGATAGTACTCAAGAGAAACAAGTTATATTGAAGGAGTATCACTTTTACATAAGTGATGTCAGGTGTCATGACTTGGCTTTTGTACAACACTGCTTTCAATTGTTCTACAATCACCTGGAGGATAACAAAATATAGATGGAACAACATTGGATTTGGTCTAATGGGTGTGCAGGGAAATTCAAAAATTCCTGTGTCTTCCAATGGTTGTGTATTCTCCACAAGAGGCACACAGTGACACATATTTGGAACTATTTTGAGACCAGACACGTAAGAGGGGAACATGATGGAGCAGGTGCATGCATCAAGATTGCGTTACATAGGAAAGAGATGAAATTCACAACTATTTTTCTCATCCGAGATGAAAATACCAATTTTGCATGGTGTTCTTCAGTGATGGGGCAGGGAGCTAGAAAGAAAGAAGACCAATCATCTCAAAAAGCACATGTACATGTATGAGTGAAAGACCGTCCAAGGAACTCGTGAATTCCATTCAGTTAGAACGTCAGACAATGCCTGAGTTGAAATGTGGACAAGGAAACTCTCTTGTTTTTGTTATCCATGTAACTGTGGTGAATGGGAGAACTGTGAATCCATAGATTGGGTTGACAACTGGGATTGTGTATGACTCCCCATTGGTCGACAAAGAACTGCAAAATTATCCTAGTTGGAGTAGGGCCACTCGAGTACTTCACATGACTATGACCACATTTCAGATCTCATAAAACCAGGTTCGACCATTATGTTGATAAATTTGAAATGTTTGACGACTAGTTGTGTTTAGTTAGCTGACTCCTAGGTTTGCACTTTATTTTATGTAGGGCACATATATGTAGTGGTTTCCCCAAGAGGCAATGAATGGCACACTGACTACTGGCTGGCACATTGCTTGGTGGGAAGCAGACCCTCATTGTCGCATTAAGAGACTTTGAGGGCAATGATTTTCCGATTGGGTCGATGGTTATCAAAGGAGAATATTTGACACAGGTTTCCCACGCATGAAAGAAAAAAGGTTATGTATTTGAAGATTATAAACCAGGTCAAATTGTATACCATTATACAAAGTTAGTTTCTAGCACAAACCTCCAGCTACAAACAATTCCAAGCAAGAACTCATCAAAGCCACGATATTTGTTGCCTTACTCCGAGCACGAGAGGCTAAAGGATACTGTTTCTATTAGAGGTGATCCTGATGGTCTAGTCGAATGACCACAGGTAGGTAGTTAGGTATATGGTAGTAAGATATTTTGGATTCATGGTCTCATTGATTATTTATAGGTTTATAGATTGATAAATAGAATAGACTTATACAACTTGATAAATTGCACTTAAGCTTCATCATGGATTTGTTGTATTATATTCATACTTACATGACTCATGCCGTATAGGAAAAGGCCATTACCTACCACTCTATCCAGGATATGTATATTGAATTTGCCTTGAATCTAGAAGCTGATCCTATAAGGACATATCCTTGAATCCGATAATTATCTCCTTGAATCTGATAATTTCTTTCTCCACGGGAGTCGTGTAGTTAAGGAGTGGTAATCCTAGCCTAATAACCATTTCCAAAACTAGCTTACAAACCCTATATCCAATCCTAGTAACTCTAGTTTGCACTGTAAACCATAACTTTCATTCTAAACCATAGAAACCCTAGTTTGGAGCCTATAGGTAGGAATTCAATGCCTTGGGTAGGGATTCAACAGGTGTCCCTAAAAGCTTGCAGGAGGTGGGATTCAACTTTCCATAGAATGATGGTCATGGATCAGATCGACAAACCGTCAACTTCGTTGGATTCGGGACATTAGGATGGTGATATGGGTGGTCCTCTACTATGGGTCCATGGACAAGGGATCCTATTTTAGGTCAATTTTGGAAACTAGGGTTTTGCTCAGTAAGGGAATGTGAGATTTTTGCACATAGGGGTCAACTTTGAAAATTACTCAACTGTGAACATGTGACTAGTGTTCCCACATGGAACCTCCCTAAACACACTTGTATGACCCATTGAAACCCTATTTTGATGCACGGTTTCCATTCTCTGCCCCAGGTAGGGATTCAACACGTGTCCTTGAAAGCTTGTACGAGGTGGGATTCAACGTGCCATAGAATGATGGTCGTGGCTCGGATCGACAAACCGTCAAATTCGTTGGATTCAAGACATTAGGATAGTGTTAGGGGCTGCCCTCTACTCTGGGTCCATGGACAGGGGAACATTTTTAGGTCAATTTTGGAAACTACGGTTTTGCTTAGTAAGGGAATGCCAAATTTTTGCACATAGGGGTCAGCTTTTCATATTCCTTGATTGTGAACATGTGGCTAGAGTTCCCACATAGAACCTACCTAAATACACTTACATGACCCAGCGGAACCTCATTTTGATGCACAGTTTCCATTCTATGCCCCGGGTAGGGATTCAATAAGTGTCCATGAAAGCCTGTAGGAGGTGGGCTTCAACATGCCATAGAATGATGGTAGTGGCTCGGATCGATGATCCGTCAACTACATTGGATTTAGGACATCAAGATAGTTCTATGGGTGGCCCTCTACTCTGGTTCCATGGACAAGCGATCCTATTTTAGGTCAATTTTGGAAACTAGGGTTTTGCTCAGTAAGGGAATGTGAAATTTTTGCACATAGGGGCCAACTTTGAAAATTCCTCGACCATGAATGTGTGGCTAGTGTTCCCATGTGGAAATTGCCTAAACACACTTGCATGACCCACCAGAACCTAATTTTGATGTACGATTTCCATTCTATGCCCCAGGTAGGGATTCAACAGGTGTCCTTGAAAGGCTGTAGGAGGTGGGATTCAACATGCCATAGAATGATGGGCATCGCCCGGATCGACGAACCGTCGACTCCGTTGGATTCAAGACATCGGGATAGTGCTAGGGGTGGCCCTCTATTTTGGGTACATGGACAAGGGATCCTATTTTAGGTCAATTTTTGAAACTAGGGTTTCGCTCAATAAGGGAATGAAATTTTTTTGCGCATAGGGGTCAACTTTGAATATTCCTCGACCGTGAACGTGTGGCTAGAGTTCCCACATGGAAACTGCCTAATCACACTTGTATGACCCACTGAAACATCATTTTGATGCATGGTTTCCATTCTATGCACCGGGTAGGGATTCAACAGGTGTCCCTGAAAGCCTGTAGGAGGTGGGATTCAACGTGGCATAAAATGATGGTCGTGGCTCGGATCGACGATCCATTGACTCCGTTTGATTTAGGACATCAGGATAGTGCTAGGGTTGACCCTATGCTCTGGGTCCATGGACAAGGGATCTTGTTTTAGGTCAATTTTGGAAACTAGGGTTTTGCTCAGTAAGGGAATGCCAACTTTTTGCACACAGGGGTCAACCTTTCATATTCCTTGACGGTGAGGGTGTGGGTAGTGTTCCCATATGGAACCTACCTAAAAACACTTGCATGACCCACCAAAACCCCATTGTAATGCATGGTTTCCATTCTATGCCCCGGGTAGCGATTCAACAGGTGTCCTTGAAAGCCTGTAGGAGGTGGGCTTCAACATGCCATAGAATGATGATCGTTGCTCAAATCGACAAACCGTTGACTCCGTTGGATTCAAGACATTGGGATAGTGCTAGGGGTGGCCCTCTACTCTGGGTCCATGGAAAAGGGATCCTATTTTTGGTCAATTTTGGAAACTAGGGTTTTTCTCAGTAAGGGAATGTCAAATTTTTGCAGATAGGGGCCAGCTTTACATATTCCTCAACCGTGAATGTGTGGATAGCATTCCCACATGGAACCTACCTAAAGACGCTTGCATGACACACCAAAACCTTGTTTTGATGCATGGTTTCCATTCTATGTCCTAGGTAGGGATTTAATAGGTGTCCCTGAAAGCCTGTAGGAAGTGGGATTCAACGTGCCATAGAATGATGATCGTTGCTTAGATAGATGAACCATCGACTCCATTAGATTTAGGACATTGAGATAGTGCTAAGGGTGTCCTTCTACTCTGGGTCCATGGACACGGGATCTTGTTTTAGGTGAATTTTGGAAACTAGGGTTTCGCTGAGTAAGGGAATGTGAAATTTTTGTACATAGGGGTCAACTTTGCAAATTCCTCGACCTTGAATGTGTGGCTAGCATTCCCACATGGAACCTGCCTAAACACGCTTGCATGAACCACTGGAACCTCGTTTCGATGCACAATTTCCATTCTATGCCCCTGGTAGGGATTCAAGAGGTGTCCATGAAAGCCTGTAGGAGGTGGGCTTAAACATATATGCTAGTGGTTTGTGTTTGATCATCATCATGGAGAAGAAAGGATACCCACAATAGGGTGCGACGCAGAATTGGAAAGAAGTATTAATTGATATCTGTTTGAAGGTGAGTGTAGATCTTCCCCTCTTGAAAAAATACTTGTTGCAAACTATTATTCCATGTGTAGATGTTGAGAATGTTGTTACCTGTTGTGAGATGTTAAACTTGACTTATTTCCCATTGTTGTCAAGAAAGAAATATTCTTTGTTTGTTTTTTCATTAAGGTGAAAGGAGTTGTCAATCTCTATGTGGAGGTGAATCGATCCTAGGATATCATATCATTCATGAGACTCGAAATTCAAAAGAAGGTTGTTTCCATATTAATTTAGCTTGGTCATCCAAGAGATGTGAGCATTTGTACAATGAAATGTAGTTGGAGACAATGTCATTACGTCAGTAACCATGTAATGGAACATGTTTATGTTTAGAAACAAGTGGCCAACCTATTACGCCATTATTACAAATATATATCTTCACACTACAAATGTTTCGAATAATACTCCATAAACATAAATTTATAAAACAAGATTCAGAATAGTACTTCTCCAATGAATTTAAACTATAATAAAATCACACATAATTTTAATCTCTTCCAAAGTTGTTCCTCGAGGCAATTCATCAAATGTGATGTACATTAAAAAAATGATAAATTAATGTGCATGATATACATAATGTGCAGGACATAATCATAACCATTATTTTGAATCAACCTTATACTCATATACTTTTAGGTTTGTTGTGTATCCCATATATTCATTAGATGAAAGACATCATTCTAAACACTAATTTCATTTATGTAGACCACACATGTGCATTACTTAGGTGTGTCAACTTCGTGCATCCTTTAAAATTTCGTTAGGTTGTTATGTGGGTAAGGTGATTTTGTATTCCACTTAGTTGGATCAGTTGCTTAGCTGTGCTGGGTGCTTATGTGTGTTAGGTATGTTCCATCTTTGTGAATACAATTTAACATTTTATATGCAATTGGATCATGGCAAAAACAATTTAAATGTACATTTTTGTCATTACATAATATTGTAATTATGCATTGTTCTCAAATTTATAACTGATATCTCCATGCAATCGTAAAATCTATCAAAAATTGGGAACATTACACATAGAAAAATTCTTGGCACACGTGTATAATCACACTTAAAATACTGAACCATGAATATCTCAAGAGCCTTGATATGAAATATTTTTTATATCATGAAAGTTATAATAGAAAAATAGTAGTCCCTTATATGGTTTGTCAATGTACATGTATCAAAAACATCTTTGATGTACATGCAAACAAAAGTACATCTGTCCTAGACCGCACCCCTATACTCTAACTTCCTATTGTACAGAAAAATACATATTTGTCCTAGACTAGCACATCAAAACTCTAACTTTCTCTTGTTTTTTCCTGACCCTGATGCTTGTTTCCTCTGTCCACGACCACTGTGCATCTATGGCGACTGCAAATCAATGACAATATTTATTGATCATGTAACTGAACTAGTATAGTCCAAAAATAACAATGTTTGCAAATTTAAAATATGACTCAATTGTACATAAAACAAACACTCACTGCATGCATCTGGGGTATAGATTTGTTTGGTGTCCTCATCCTTGCAGAGAGTCTCTCTGCAATGCTTCTCTACG
The DNA here is from genome assembly GCA_001517045.1 of Pseudotsuga menziesii. Lineage (NCBI taxonomy): Eukaryota > Viridiplantae > Streptophyta > Pinopsida > Pinales > Pinaceae > Pseudotsuga > Pseudotsuga menziesii. Next base: position 26,973 of record LPNX010914365.1, on the reverse strand, counting down.
AATAAAAAAAATATGTCAAATATCTCAACAATTATCAACATGTACATGAATGAGAAAGTACTAATCAATTATGTAAAAAATGAACATCTCACCGAAAAAATTTGTTCCTGGGAATGAGATTGGGTTTCTTCAGTAGCAAGAGGAGTTTTAGGTTGAACATCAACCTCGGTCGCGTGCACTAATGGACTAGGGTGTGGCTACATTCACCAAATGATAAAATAGTTAGACATCGTGCGTGTCCATAGACAATACAAATGAACTGTACAATTACAAATATTCAAGTAGATGTACCTCTGTGTGACTTATCCCTATTGTAGGTGCATCATTGAATGCAACATCAATAACCCCACTAAGGTCTGGCATGGATGACTCTACATCCTGATGTTGTAAACATGCGAAAATAACATTAAGAAAAACTAGTTGTGAAGTGAATTCAAAGCTAACCAGCAAGTGCCATTGGAAGTGTGTACATTACCGTAGGATGAGTAGGTTGATCATCATGGACACCCACTCTTTTCAAGGAAGAGGGTTGTATGGTGTAAACAACCCGCTTATCTACATTTGGACTACGGGGAGATCCAAACCAAAGAGGTGGTGCAGGGATTTACGATGATGTCTGTAGTCATGAAGTGTTACCATAGTTAGACATGACCTTGAATGGATGGAATAATATGTACTAAAAAAATAACATGTTGCAATATACTTACCCCTGCTTGGGACATATCTCTCCCATGAGAGGGACCACTTCCAGCAATTTCTTGCCCCTCTTCAGATCTAGATAGCATCTGCAAGTTTAAAAATTATACATATTAGCAATCTATAAAGGAGTGTACAGTAATAAATTTAAATAATTTGAACAAGATTCAGTCATTAACCATGTACTTACATTCTTCAGGAAATCATAAATTTCACCTGGGAGTAATTCGCGGAGATCAATGTCTCCAGCATACGGTTCTAAATGGGGTTCCTGCAACTTCAAAAATTGAAATATTAGACAATTTAACAAATTAATCAAGACTAACACATGCATTAAAAAAATGATATGTATTAACAAAATGACACATGTTGAATATTACCTCAGTGTTGCTTGTTTAGGCCTCGGATACAACCACATCAGGTGCACCACCACCCCCCTGAGAGGCATCAATATCCTGCAACAGTAAAAATTGCATATATTACAAATCTTTTAATATTTGTACAATATGGAAAAATTAAAAATTGAACAACAATAGAGTTTTAACAATGTCCTTACCTGACCACCTGTCATCGTAGAGGTACATGTGTTGGTCCAAGACCATAATAGGATTGACCACACGTTGTGCACACATGTGGCTCACTCTGAGGCACATGGGATATTGGTCTACCACCAGAAGCTGGTGGTTGTACCCCAATAGAGGAAGAGGGCCCTGCCTGGTCAATAGTTTTCGTGTGTTGGGAAACCATCTCAGTTAGAGTAAGAAATGTCTCCTATGTCTGAGCAACCATATCATGTGTAGGAGGGATGTCTACCCTCGGTAGCTAGGCACGGGGTTCAGGTATCTGTCGATTGGCATCTCTATGCCTAGCATTGGGTTAGTTTTGGGGAATCCCCCTACCAACGCCTTGGAACCCCAACATGTCAAAATAGTTGACATGTTTCCCCATCAAAAACTCTGCATACAATTTCCATAGGAAGTACAATGGTACTTCCCTATTGTTGTGTGGGGAAATGTCAAAAACCATGTACCATCTATCCATCCAATGGTCTCTAATGGGTGGAAAGATGCACCACTCAATCGAAATATGTGACCTGCTGCTCTTCAGAATGTCTTCCGTCCCAGGCACTCTAAACAATGTATATATGTGCTCTTTCATTATTTTTAGCTTCTTTATCTCATTGTAGCTCAAACCATCAACATATTCTTGTGTTTTTCTTTCCCTGTAGGATGCGATGCTATACAAAGCATTGTTTGATCTGGCGATAATACCAACTATTGTCAGCAATGAGACTAACAAGGAGTGGAGGAGCTCATCTCCACCTCTCCAGGAAGAACCAATCTCTTTAAGATGCCCAATAACCCTCAATATCTCAGCATTGTGGTCCATAGTAGCCATTGCAATCATAAATACAAATAAAATATCATTAGAAAAAGAAACACATGATATAATGGCATCTCTAAGCAATGAAAAGTGTAAAACTAATGTACGACAAATAGCAACATAAACTAAATCTATTATTTAAATTTTAAAATTGATCTTGAATTTTATAGTAAAGAATAAACATTTAACATTTTTTCATTTTAAATTTACGTCCTAAATTCAAGTATCAATTCCAATTTCCATATGCATGTGTACATAAAATGTCCTATGTGCATATGCTGATTGGGTAGCTCCTCTAGCTTATTTTAAGGCTTGGATTATGAAGTTTCATTGAAATTGTGAGGTAGTGAGTAATGCCCTTGCAGGACCATCTCCTAGATTGCGGGTAGAGGTGACGACTAGATCCTAGAAGAGGTGACATAATGTGTTATTGATGAATAAAATCCCAGTATAGGCAACGATTTTGTTAGATATGTAATTATTTGTTGTAGCGTGATGTTTTTTGGACTCGAAAGTCTATCTAGCATATCTTTGTTTATATGTAATTTGGGCCATGTATGGATTCCACTTGATGTTATTTTAGTTCTATGCACTCTTTCTATATACCCATGACAGACTAAATGCATAATTGTGTATAGTGTCTTTTATGGTTGCAAGGTTTCCACTAGATTCTATCATGTATGATAGCATGTGATTGGCATGTAATCAAACAGATCAACCTCCCTATGTATCTTGATGTTTGTAGAGCCTATTGTTGAATTTCGTTGTATTGACCTTAACTAAAAAGTACCCTTCAGTCAGGAGGAAAGATTTGTTAAGCATGGGAAGCTTGTATACCTTATTTTAACACTTGGATGAGGAAGTTTCATCAAAACTATAAGGTGTTTATTGATGTTCTTGGACGACCAACTTTGATATTTTAGATAGAGGAAAGGGATTTACCATGTTTGTTTATGTATTTTATGAAAGATATGAATTCTACTTATTTTTTTTTTGGTTGTATGCAAGCTTGCAATATAATTGACAAACTTTGCATATTTGTTAATTTTGGTTTGGATTCACAAGGATGCTTGCGAATATACATATGAACATAGTGAAGTTGATTTGTTTTTTATGAGTTAATTGGGGTTTTGTTTTACATTGGGCATGTAAATTACTTATGNCAAACTTTGCATATTTGTGAATTTTGGTATGGATTCACAAGGATGCTTGTGAATATGCATATGGAAATAGTGAAATTGATTTGTTTTTTATGAGTTAATCGGGGTTTTGGTTTTCATTGGGCATGTTAATTTTGGGTATGAATTTTGGTAAATAGTCAAAATTATTTGGTTTTTATGATTAAATTGGGGTTTGGGTTTCCATTGGCCATGTAAATTCCTTTATGGACATATGAATTAAAATATTTTGGTTTATTTTCAAATTAGGGCAAAGAAAATAATGAATATAGGGAAAATAACATGAGAGGATTTGAAGAAAATACCTCACAAAGAAGAGGTCGATCCCAAGGTGGAGTTTGTTTCTTTTTTCTCACCCAAAATGTATTCGCCCTCACTCATTATGGTTCGTCGAAGCTCCAATAAACGCAACGCTATGGCGAAAATGACGGGCTCAACCCATTTTAACCATAAAACAAGTTTTAGTAAACAGGAGCGCGTTTTGTATTACTAAAACGGGGGCATGTTTTTGTGTACTATCCTAATTGGAATGCATGTTGGTAGTCTTGGGACTAGGCATGGCAGGGTCAGGATTGTTTGGTATGATTTCTATTTTAAGGATGCAGAGTGATTAGGTTCACTCTACCATTGCATCTAAAAGGTCCCTCAACTTTGTGCACTCGCCCATATTTATAAAATTATATATTTAAAATATTTATTGATGATGATTAACGTCCACTGAGACCAACTTTGGTCTATCAGACCTTAAGAAGGAAAATACTGGGTTTACTTTAAAATCTTGTTCATGTGCTCAAAAATATTTCCAAGATCACTATAGTTTTGGCAAATTAGGATTTTATAAAAATTTATATTGTGCAAATACTATGAAACTTAGATCTAATGTGGGTGTAAGAAAGGCACTCTAAGAGAAAGTGATTTTCATCCTCAATGCTCATAGACTCACACAAATGGAAAACCTTTTCCTCCCATGGAGTTTTAGGAAAAGACCAACACCCTGTTTCGCTATGGAGTTCATGAGAGTTCGTTCTAATCTTGGCTATATTAATTTTCTTCTGTGGGCTAGTTACTACCGAGAGATACTTTTGATCCTCCAAGTTACGATTAATGACCTCCTTATAGCATCTTAATTTTCTCTTAACCACTAAATTTTCCTCACACCAGAGTTTCTCTTTAAACTCAGGAGTAATAATATTTTTTGCATTGTCAATGTTCTGCAAAATGATATTTTCATTAATTCCCCAATGGTTTAACCAAGCCATGGTATCTTTACACCAACATCGCTTGAGGCGTAGTTGGTTTTGACTTGAGTTTAAAGCAATTTTAGGAAGTCTCTTATTTCCCATATTATTTATCTTATGCTTGTACATCAGGTACCTAGTCATAGAAATGCTCTCGATGGGGGAAAGACCCACTTCTATGAGGACAATAGGATAACGTGTATTGCTTTTAATTTTGTGGTTATATGTTATAAACAAATTTTGAATTTTCTCAATCTTCCTCCAAGATTCTCTAGAAATGATGCACCCCCATACTTCACAACCATATAAGATAACAGGGATGACACGAGTTTCAAATAGAAACTTCATTTTATCCCACATGAACATAATGGTTGATTTACAGTTATTTTCAAGACCAAAATAAGCTTTCCACCCTCCATTAATCATTTTCTCAATGTTATAGTTCCAATTGAGCTTGGGATGAATATCAATTCCGAAATACTTGTAAGAAGTGAGTTCCTCTAGATTTATATTATCATAAATAAAATTTGCATAGATGTATTTCTTAGATTTTATAATCATAAAAATGTACAAAAGTAAATGGGAATTAAGGACAATCAAAACTAAACAAATACACTTAGGATTATTGTTTTAAAATAAAATATTATTAAACAAATTACTAGGATGAAAATCATGATTTTAAATATATATAATTTTAAAATATAAAAATGGATTAAAAAAAAGTAATTATTTATCACTATTTTCAATTATAATTTAAATAAAAATATATAAATTTAAAATATAATTACGCCGTAAGGCATTTTTCTTTGAACTTTGGTTTTAGAACACTATTCATTTCATCGTCGTTTTAGCTAATAAGAATTCACCACATATCCTCTTTTTTCTGCGGTTGCGTGTTTTCATGTTCACTTGGTCGTCTCTCTGATGAATTAAAATATGCCGCGCATTTTCCAATAAAAAATTGTCAGGTTATTGACAAGGTTTTAAGGCGGTTGGGTGGTTCCGATGCGACTATTGCAGAGGATATGGTCAGCGTTCCCTTCAATTTCTGTTTACCGCAAGACAGCCACCATTCTCATCATCTATTTTTGATAGAGCTACAACTGTCATCCATGGCGTCCTCTTTGTCCTTTTGCATGATTCAAATCACATATTGGCTCGGTGGAGGGTCTCAAACTCAAACTCTGGATCAAACTACTCACTGCTGGCCAACGAGGCTCCTAACTGGAGCGACATGCCACCTATGGAGATGGCACCATTGTTCCTTGGTTGTGACTATGAGCACTGGCTCGTTGTAATCGATGCCCCCGTAGATGGAAAAGATACCAAATATGAAATGCATGACTGTTATGTGAAAACCCTCACTACCTTCTTGGGAAGGTAAGGCTGCGCTATGCCTCCTCAGTTTAGTAAAATAATTTCTCTTCCAAGTTCATGATTACTTAAAAATGACAAATTTTTAAAATGTTACCAGTTCCTGTTGATGCAGCGAAGAGGCTACCATTAAATCCATTTATAATATCTCTACATAATGGTATTATGGGTTTGGATGCCAGATTTCAGAGGAAACTTCTCACAAGCTTAAAGGTATTTTTTTTTTCATCGAACCGACGAATATTTTCCATTAGACATAAGGATGGAATCTCTTTCCTTGTCAAAAGTGGTTAATTTAATTCAGGGGTTTCAGGGGTTTTTGGGTTTATGGAAATTTTCCAAAAATTAGATACGGAAATGGCCAAAAATTGTCAAAGCATGTTTGGTTTTTTTTTTTACAGAAACAGAAATGAGAAATATATTAACAGGCTGTGCACAACCATTCATTACAGCCGAAGGAAGAGATATAATGCCGGCAGATCAAAATTGCTGCACAACTGGCATGTCTTGAAAGTTTCCCATAAAACAGAGCATATGATCTTTCCATAGTTACAAAAGTTGCGGGTAGTAAATACCCTCACAAACTGGCTACAGAGCAAAATGCAGAAAAACATGACCCATACAAAATTGCAAAATTAAACAAGAGACATAAGTTAAATGCCTGTCATAGCCCTGGGCTGCAGAACCGATTCTTCATCCATGGGTTGACCACCTGATTCATTAACTCCCTTAACCCTGCTTTCCTGGTTCATTGAGATGAACTTCTCAAGTTCTTCCTCTATTCGTTCAACCCTTCCCAGCAGCTCGCGCATGTTGCTCTCGAGATCGTCTGTTCTAGCACCAAGATTGCTGATATCAAGCGATATGCGACTCACAGTTTCACTCATGCTTTTAATTTCCTTGGCCATTTATTTATTGTCCATCACCCCTATGGCTGTCATCTCGCGCAGCCTGTGAAGATTCTTCTTTATGTCCATCAGCCCAGCATTATCACCAAAATGAGCCATCCCTCGAGAGTCAGCCGTAATTGCTATTCGGGAGAACTGAATATGCAGAGGATAATCTGGACTGTCCTGGTTCTCACCACATCACCCTGTAGAAACACTCCAAAGGTCGACAATTTCTTGTTGCAGAGCGGAAACACTGAGACTGTTTGAGCAATACAACGTTCCCAAGGCGTCTTTCTGCCAGCCAGAGCAAAGGCAGCCTAAAAACTTGTCCAAACTGTCTTCTCGAAATGGAGGAGTATCTACGTGACTACCGGTGCCCCAAGATGCTGAGGGATAACTACAATTACATGAGAAGAGGGCAGTCAGAGCGAGGTGCTCTTTAACAAAGGCCCAAATTAGGGGGAGCTCATGCCAAGGGATTCCCTGCAGTCTCCCACTCCCCACTCCAGCTACCACATTCAGCAAAAAATTCACAGAACCAGGAGAACCGTGACCCAAATCCAGTAGGTTGCTATGGAGCGAGTCTAAGCAATGAGGCGACATAGTGAAAGGTATAGAGAGCCACCGATCGTGTGAGAGAAGAAGGCAATAAATTGGAGGCCTGTAAGGCTTTAATTTGACATTGAAAGCGAGGAGCCGCCAAGAAAAGAGTTGAAGTGATGGCCAGCTAGAGGGAGGGCAAAGTGAAGGCGGTTGAGGGAGAGGATAGGGAGAAGGAAAGGGGGGATGAGGGGGGGAAAGCTAGAAAGGGGGGAAAGGAAAACCAAGGGGAAGGATAGAAGACCATACAAACACCAATAAATTTCTCCAAAGGATAAGGAATCCATTTTAAAGATTTGCATGAGAAAGCGAGAAGGAGTACTAAAGCTTCTCGTCATGGAATGAATTTTAGAGAGGGAGGATCGCCATCCTGGCTGTAGAGGCCTTGAGAGAGACTGGCACCTATGTTAGCCATGATATCTGCTTCTTTATTATTTTGACGAAGAATGTGGAAAACCTCAAAGGATTGAGGCAGAAGAAGCTTAGATTTTTTATATAATCGACGACATTTGATATCTCTTGTAGGATACCCATTGATCATCTTATAGATGACGTGCCTGGAGTCGCCAAATATCAGGACCTTCCGAAGATTTTTGTCTCGTGTGAGATGGAGACCCTGAAGAAGAGCCATCCATTCAGCTTTGTTGTTAGTTCTAGAGCCAAGACCCCAGGCAAATCTTTGTTCCACTTGTCCTCCGGGATCCAACAAGATCCCACCCGCTCCTGCCACCCCTGTCAAAGCATGTTTGGTTGATACAAATAATATTTACATTTAAAAAAGCACTTTCAGATTTGCACCTGGCATCATATTCAAAGAAGATTGCATTAGCTCAGAAATCATCCTCAATGAAGATTTCATTAGCTCAGAAATCATCAGAACCACTATAGCTCTGCATTTTTAGATCACCAATGTTGTTGTAGCAACACGACCTACACCTCGGAATGACTTCATCAATCTATTATCAGTGGATAGTGGAGCTGCGAGCATGCTCACCGAGTTTGAACCTGGGTCATAATTTGAGTAGCCTGAATGACTTGATCAATCTATTATTATGGATAGTGGAGCATGCTCACTGAGTTTGAACCTAGGTCATAATTGAGTAGCCTCTTCACTTTGCTGCTTGACCACAGACTGAAGGACTCATAGTTAAATCCTTACATTTCTCACCTCTTATCATGGGTAGTGGAGCATGCTCACTGAGTTTTGATACTGGGTCATCATTATAGTAGGCACTGCAATTTGTGCAACGTTCACTAAATATAGGTATTTTCCCCCATCCTACCCATCCTCTATCTCCCAATCCTTGTGCGATGTATTTTCTATATTAAGCTATGTACAAGACATGTCCCTGAGATTTGAATATGGCAGAGAGCCGCTTCCCACAAGCAGTTCTGTCAAGTTAAAAGTTGTGTCCCGATTTTCTTATGATTTTGTCTGATAACTGTTTTGGAGCAGAAAAGGTTAATTTGAAATGTTTGATTCCAAATAAATTGACCTTTTCAAAAGTAGTACAAAACTCCTGTATCATCCATTAACAACTTCAATTGATCTGCAAATACAGATTGTCTCTCTGTGAAGGAGATTTTCATTGAGCTATTAATTAAACTAGAATTTACTTGTAAGTCTTAAACATAATAACAGGTCTCACCGAGTATGGTAGAGTACTTGGGAAGTCAACTCGGCCAAGCCAGCGGCTCAAGCCTAGGTAAAACACCGGGTTATTATTATGTTATTGCTATGTTTTTTCCAACCCCTTCCAGCGTTTGCCAAATTTTGTTGAGTTCCATCATATGAAACAGATTCAAAGTCCAGTTGTGAAAACCTTGAAACAAGGATGTTCCCTGATTTGTTAATAGGTTGGGTAATTGTGGACTTTTGTCAAGTGTTTTGCCGAGTCACTGAGCCTTGTGACTCTTGGACTTAAAATCCCTGTTGGACTATACTAGATGTATTATCAGACTATATTGTGTAAATCACTCGTGCCAAGAAAGGCCATTATCCACTGCTATGGTAATTTTTTTTCAATTTGTGAAAGAGTTTTTAACCCCTTCATGGACTGGTTGGGCACGTAAGTCTTGGTTTTACCTCAATGAGTTGTCTTGGATCATTAGTTTTAGGAAACTACATACACTTATTCATTTTCTTTGTTGGAAATTTGTCTATGCATGTCTTCAACAAGATCATAATTCTTTTAATTTCAAGCATGATTGTTGATGAAATGGACTTTTTTAAGTACTATCTTTTTTATTAGCAAGAATTGAACAAGTAATATGATCATTTTAGTATTTTTTCCCTTAGGATGTAAAGCTTTGTCAGGATATGTTATATAATCATGTACAGAGCCTATGTTGTTCAATCAGTTGTATTAAATTTTAATCTTGTGACCTCATTTTAGCTTTCATCCTACCAGTATGCTAAGTGCATCTCATAAAATTTGGGCTATGTAAAATAAAACAAGTAGATTTCACTTATGGAAAAAAAAGTCTTGTGTTAGGTCTGTATGATCTTGGAAATGGTGGGAAGGATTTCCTACATAATTGAAGAAGACTTGAGTAGCAAATGTTTCATGCTTCAGACATCTATATAAGAGTTAATTCAATGCCGTGAATAGATATATAACCTGAGCTCTTTTTAAAGTGTATTTCATTTGAACAACACAACTTACCACAGCCCACTTACGACATGTAAATGTTCTTTGATGGGCTTTGAGGTTTCAAATATCTGTACTTGTAATTGAGAAGCCTCTTTTTTTGGTAGAGTTTTCCTTCAAATTCAGTATCTCCTGAATTTTAGTTTGTTTGCACATTTGGCTAACATGTGATTTCTCTGTTATCTATCTTTTCCAGGGTTGCTTGGAGTCTAGTTTGTACTGCCAGATTCATATGTTGACGCTACTAATAAGGATTATGGAGGTTGGAACTTGAACTCCATTGTTTCTTCTTTTGCTTATGCGGGAATATAGCTTCTTTGAGAATTAGGAAAAAATGAGTGTTTAATTGAAAATATGCTTGCTTTTGATTGTTCTGACCTTTGGATGTGATAGAAAGTTTTCTTTGCATTTAGGGGAATTATTTATTGACGACAAAGTAGTACAGAGGCCTCCTGAAAGACAACGTTTGATTGATGCTGCCACACAACGAAGCAATGACAGGCCTAGGTATAACGACATGTCTTGATATGCTTGTCGAAGAGAGAATCAAGGTAAGACACAGTAATCCTATTGTTGGGGTTTTTCTTTGGAGATAAATTGAGTTAATAACAATAATTATTGTTGATGTAGGTCGATTAGGTCGATGAGGACCATTATTCTCTTGGAAGGTTTCAAGCTGAACTCTTCTAAAAAATTTATACATATGAAAAATAATCTTGCATACTGTTGATGTAATTGGTCTTCAACAAATTGGTTCTATAGGCCTTTCAAAAATCCATCTGAGTATTGGTGTCAGTTTATATAGTCATAGACCCCTAGACCTAATGTTTGTTCCTTTTCGAAGAATACTATTGATGGAATTTATAGTATTTTTTTAGTTTTGGATCTTTGTTGTTGCATTTTCACATGTGGAGAACATTGTAAAAAATGATTACTGATAAATGTTCAGAAGCATGGCATAATGAGAAAACATTTAGTTCCTGTAATGCGTAATGTTTTATCAGATATGCTCTTCACCATAAAGACATTTATTAGCAGGTCGAACATAGAGTTATATATATATGAAATCATTTACTAAGCATTTCCTCTTATTTTATTTTGAGGATGGTATTTAGGTAAACTGAATTCTATAAAAGCATGAAGCTTTGTCAACTGGGTACTTACTTAGGAGTGCAACATGGAGGGACGACAACACTCCTCTTAACCTCTCGACCTAGATTTAATTGACAAACATAAAACTATATTTCAACCCAATACAAATAATAGAAAACATAAAACTATATTTCAACCCAATACAAATAATAATTCTAAAATGATAAGGGTTTGGAGGACTTTGTTTGGCATGATATTAATTGATGGTTGCCTTAATTATTAATGTATAATATAACTCACTAAAAGTAATATTATAAAGTAATAGGTTTAAAATCCTTCAGTTTTGTTTATATTTAACCATTTCCTCCCCATGAAAAAGGAAAAAGAATGAGTAGGTATAAAATTGTTCAATTTTTAGCATTAGCATAAACTTTAAAAATTTGGAGATCTATTAAAACAATTCAGCAGTACAGTAAAAACACATCATTACACATGGACACAATATTTTTCACTGGGTAAACCTTCAAAGTACAAAAACCCCAAAAGCATTAATAGCTCATCTCGTAAATGAGATGACTAAGAAAATTCTTCAAAAAGTTCCTTAAACCCAGATCTGAGATTTACCACTTTCACAATAAAAAATATCAGTAAAAGTTCAGACTGATAAATACTTACTATATGAAGTTTTGTTTGAAACCACTGTTCATTTGGTTTTCTCTCTGACCAATTAAAATATGCCACACATTTTTCAATAAAAAATTGCCAGGTTATTCATAATGTTTTAAGGTAGTTGGGTGGTTCCAATGCGGATATTGGAGAGGCTATGGTCAACGATCTATATATTAAAGTCTGAAATATCTCATAACTGTTTACGTTGAACTGAACGGACTGTTCGGGACCGAGGTTTTCGCCTAGCACAAGAATGGTTGTAGCTTTCGCTACCACAGAACTATTCAGTTCACTAGAAAACACAACAAAGTGTTCAGTCAAGTCCATGGAAGCCAAAACAAGCAGGCCAAATGGCAGTCCTTGCAGTCTCCATTCACATTAAATTACATATCTCTTTCCATCCAGTCGTAGTATCCCTGAACGAGCTCCCATTAATCCCAAAATATGGAATCAAAATAGGATTCTGGTGGATCTTTACCCATTCCCTGAAAAGAGGATCGGATAAATTCTGAGGAACAACTCGACGTAGTGTTTTTGGTCTACAATGTCAGCGCTTGGTTATAAGGATCTCGACAATGTGGTGTTCGAGACACAGTGGCCATCCAAGGGCAGAGGATGAAACTGGTGTCGGCGTTGACAATGTTGCGTCCTACAATGTCAAGCATGTTCTTTCCAACTCCGGAACCCTGCTCAGACCCAAGGCCTCGCTTGAAACCTTCATTTTCTCTCTCTCTGACGAAAACAAGAAACATCCGAGTGCAACTACGGTTTATTCTACTCGACTGAGCACCAGATGCCGTGAACCGTACCAGCGCCCTCATCTTTAGATTATGCATGCGAAGAAGGAGTTGCGGATTGCCAACAGATTCAACCAGGTGCGCCCTGCTACAATCCCAATACCCTGGACTCCCATGCTTCATATGCTTTCAACAGTTATATTATCAAAAGAACAACCGCAAGACTGGAACCTGTGACTTCCAGGGCACCGCTTATGTTGTTACTCATACTCCAAGTAAGTTCTCTATCAAGTGTTGTTTCAGGGATCCCTCATTATTGAATGTTGTTTTTGTTAGTTAATCTTATGTTTTTTTTTAATTTTATGGTTGTAGAGTATGGTGAAATAAGTATATTGCATGCTCTTATACAACTATTGCGTTGAATAAGAATTGGCAAAAGTTTGGTTTTAACCAATGCGGAGAGTTCAATCTGGTAGTGCTCGCGGCTCTCTTTGACCGATCATCTCTTCTATTGTAACCTCTTTAGGCTGCATTGTTAACCTCATTCTTTCCAAGGAGATACACCTGAACTAACTCACTTCCAGAACTAAAAAATGATTCTTAATGAAGTTCATTTTCCAATGTTCACAAGATCTTTGGAGCCAGGAATGTGACTAAAATTCTCAATGATGTGGCATCTCATCAGTGGGAGGACATAGTGAATTATATTCCTATGAAGCGGAAGCCCGTTTGCAAGACTCTGTCTATGGTTGCGTTTGAGTGATCTTATTTATGCAAAGACAAGTGCACTGTGCAATGGATTTAAAGAACTTGGCGGCTGCCCATGTAGATGTCATGTATTATCGGCCATCGATAACATACCATAGCATACCATGATTCAACAGTTCACAACCATTAGCGGTGAGGTTCATAAGAAAAACAATATTTTACGTGGAGGGTATGCGAGGACGAGAGTAGTCATGTCTAATCACTAGTGACAGCGTTAACGTGTCATTTTTTCAATGGATGGAACCACTAAAACTCAGATTGGACAGGTTAGTAAACACATGGCAGGTATCAATTTGTTGGACTGACTACGAAATGGAACATTGTTTTAGAAACCGACCGTCAAATAGAAAAACAGATGAACATCAAGAATATGAATACTAGTAAACTAGCAACAACCACATTAAATTAATAATGTGTCTGAATACGCTGATAGGCGTAAATTTAAGCACATACTATAGGGAAAAACATTAATATAAAAAGTATGTGCCTAAATTTACGCCTATCGACGTATTCAGACACATTATTAATTTAATGTGGTTGTTGCTAGTAACGGGTGAGCCCATGGACATATCTAGAAAATATTAATGACAATAATAATGTTTATTTAATCATTCAAATATATAATAATAAATATAAATAATTATTAGAAAAAGTATTATTTCTGATGGTGACCATGAAGATGATGGTGAACGATGAAGATGACGGTGAACAATGATGGTGATGATGAGGAGGATGATGAATATGATGATGATGAGGAGGAGGATTAGGGTGATGATGATGATGAGGATGAGGATTATGGTGATGATGATGATGATGATGAAGATATTGATGATGTTGACGATGAGGTTGTCGATGAAGACGATGAGGATGAGGATGATGAGGGTGAAGAGGATGATGAAGATGAGGGTGATGATGAGGATGATGATGATGATAATGACGAGGATGGTGATGATGATGATGATGATGACAAGGATGGTGACGATGATGAGGATGATGGTGACGATGAAGATGATGGTGAACAATGATGGTGATGATGAGGAGGATGATGAATATGATGAAAATGATGAGGATGAGGGTGACGATGATGATGACGATGACCATGATGCTGATGATGACGATGAGGGCGATGATGATGATGACCACCATAATGATGATGATGATGTGATGATGATGATGAGGGTAATGATGATGAGGAGGAGGATGAGGGTGAAGATTATGATGATGATGATGATGATGATGATGATGATGATGAGGATGGTGGTGTCGATGAAGATGATGATGATGGTGAGGATGAGGGCGATGAATGGTGATGATGAGGATCGAGGTTGATGATGATGAGGATGAGGGTGACAATGAGGAGGATGATGGTGATGATGAAGATGATGGTGAACAATGATGGTGATGATGAGAAGGATGATGAATATGGTGATGACGATGAGGATGAGGGTGATGATGATGAGGAGGAGGATGAGGGTGATGATGATGAGGAGGAGGATGAGGGTGATGATGATGAGGAGGAGGATGAGGGTGATGATGATGAGGAGGAGGATGAGGGTGTGGATGAAGATGATGATGATGGGGAGGATGAGGGTGATGGATGATGCTGATGAGCATCGAGGTTAATGATGATGAGGATGAGGGTGATGATGATGATGAGGACGAGGGTGACGATGAAGATGATGATGAACAATGATGGTGATGATGAGAAGGATGATGAATATGGTGATGACGATGAGGATGAGGGTGATGATGATGATGATGATGATAATGATGACCATGATGATGATGATGAGGATGAGTGTGATGATGAGGAGGATGATGACTATGATGATGATGATGAGGATGAGGGTGATGATGATGAGGAGGAGGAGGATGAGGATTATGATGATGATGAGGAGGAGGAGGAGGATGCTAATGATGTTGAGGATGAGGGTGTCGATGAAGACAACGACGACGACGGTGACGACGACGACAGTGATGATGATGATGAGGATGAGGGTGATGATGAGGTGGATGATGACTATGATGATGATGATGACAATGAGGATGAGGATGATGATGATGACCATGATGATGATGACGACGATGATGATGATGATGATGATGATGATGATGACCATGATGATGATGATGAGAACGAGGGTGCTGACGATGATGATGAGGATCGAGGTTGATGATGATGAGGATGAGGGTGATGGTGAGGAGGAGGATGACAGTGATGATGAAGATGATGATGAGGATGATGGTGATGATGAGGAGGATGATGAATACGATGACGATGATGAGGATGAGGATGTCGATGAAGATGATGATGATGGTGAGGACGAGGGTGATGAACGATGCTAACGAGGATTGAGGTTGATGATGATGAGGATGAGGGTGATGTTTAAGACGATGATGAACAATGATGGTGATGATCAAGAGGATGATGTTGATGATGACCATGAGGATGACCATGACGATGAGGGTGATGATGATGATGAGGAGGAGGATGGTGATGATGACCATGATGATGATGATGATGACCATGAGGATGAGGGTGATGATGATGATGACCATGATGATGATGATGAGGATGAGGGTGATGAGGAGGAGGAGAAGGATGAGGGTGATGATGAGGATGAGGATGATGACCATGATGAAGTTGATGCGGATGAGGGTGATGATGATGATGATGATGAGGACGAGGATGATGATGATGGTGATGAGGATGAGGGTGATGATGATGATGATGATAATGATGATGACCATGATGATGATGAGGAGGAGGAGGAGGATGAGGGTGATAATGATGATGAGGATGACGATGATGATGATGACCATGATGAATCTGATGAAGAAGGAAGATGAGGGTGATGATGATGACCATGATGATGATGATGAGGATGAGGGTGATGATGGTGACCATGATGATGATGATGAGGACGAGGGTGATGATGATGACCATGATGATGATGATGAGGATGATGGTGGTGATGATGATGATGACCACGATGATGATGATGATGATGATGATGAGGTTGAGGGTGTTGAG
>LPNX010914363.1:1038-25731 GCA_001517045.1 Pseudotsuga menziesii | reverse complement strand
TGTTACATATCGCATATGCGATATTTAACATTACAAAACGTGAATGCGATATATCGGATATGCGATATAGATTTCCACGAACCTTAGCCTTGTGTTTGGTCTCAGGTTATTCCGAACGTACCATCAATAATGCATATGCGTTCTTGATTTACACTTCGGAAGTGCGTTTCTGATTTCCTAAGTGGCACCAAAAAGTGGAACCAACTTCGTGCGAGCGCCCGTATATGTGGAACAACAAGATAGCTATGAAGTTCCAAGACAAGAACACAAAGTGTACAGGCTAAAGAAAGTGCCCTGTGGTTTGAAGCAAGCTCCAAGAGCTTGGTACATTTGCATTGATTCCTATCTCATTGAGAATGGATTTCACAGAAGTGAAAGTGAACCAACGCTTTACACCAAAGTGAATGAGAAAGGTAACATGTTAATTGTTTACCTATATGTGGATGATTTATTATTTAGAACAATCATGGAAAGTGAATTTGAAATGACTGATCTGGGGCTCATGAAGTTCTTTTTGGGCATTGAAGTCTAGCAATCTGAAAGTGGTTTTTTCATATATCCTAGTCCAAGTATGCAAACACGGTTTTAAAAATATTTAATATGTCAAATTACAAGGCAGCCCCAACACGAGTAATAACAGGTTTAAAATTGAGCAAAGATGATCACGGATCAACTGTAGATCCTAAGTTGTTTAAAAAGCTTGTTGGAAGCCTTATGTATTTAATAGCGAAAAGACCAGACATCATGTATGGAGCAAGTCTAAACTCAAGATTCATGGAGTCACCAAAAGGATTACATTGGAAAGCAGGTAAAAGAATTATGAGGTATGTAAGTGGTACAAAAGATCTTGGCATAATGTATTCAACTTCAAAAAAATTTAAACTCATTGGATATACTAAAATTGACAATGTAGGTAGCACCGATGATAGGAAAAGCACATCTCGGTACACATTTCATTTTGGTACAAGTGTTGTTCCGTGGGATTCGAAGAAACAACCCATAGTAACTATATCTTGAGCAGAAGCAGAGTATGTCGTAGCTACAGATGTTACATGCCAAGGTGTTTGGATGAGAAGAATATTAAAATAACTGTCGCAAAACCAACAACCAACAACTATTCTCTGTGACAATAATTCAACCATTGTCTTGTCAAAGAATCATGTGTTTCACAAGAAAACCAAAAAACATTGGCACAAGGTATCATTTCATAAGAGAGCTGGTGAATAACAAAGAAATTTGTTTAGAATTTTGCAGGTGTGAGCACAACTTGCATACATCTTCACAAAACCATTGGCAAGGGATACATTTCAGTATCTTCGAAGTTATTTGGGAATGACAAGTTCTATACAGTGAACTCTGTCATAAATAGAGCATGTTTTCTGCTGTGAACCGTTTTGTAATATTTTGTTTTAAATTTTGATCTGCTCATAATTGAGGGGGAGTGTTGGAATATTAATTACTCGCTGATCCATAATCACATCAGCCGACTTTGTGTAGCAGGTCATAAAGTGTGAGAGAGTGTGACAAGATAAAAAATTTCAGATCTGTATATAAGATAGTAGAATTTAGTTGTTGAAGCTAAGTTTCTAGGTAGAGAGTAATTACAGTCTTTAATGTTAAGTAGATTAGTCCGTAGAAATTTTCTATATGAAGAAAGAAATTGTAAATCTGAAAATAGATTAGAGAAGAGTGAAGAGTTTGAAGCTCAAGCTTGTGTATTTTTACCAAGTTTGTATTTACGGCTGTCAGTTTTGTTATGCCATCACAAGAAATATAAATCCATAATTTTATGGTTTAATGCAATTTTTTAGTTAGCCGCATAATGTTGTTTACATTTACTATGAGTGAAAGACAATTGAAGAATCCATAATTATATCACTGTGTAAAAGTTCTAGTTATATGATATTGTGAGTGAGTGGCAATATAGTTGTGTAGCAAAGTTGATCCTAGGTTATTGCAGTGAAACATAATCCTAGGTTAGGTTACTGCAGTGAAACGTGTTTTTCATATTCCTAAGCCCTGAAATCTAAAGTTGTGAATTGGTGGCAACCTAATGCATGTGGCATTAAAAAGCATCTGGAAGCCAAAGTAAAAGCATGTCTAGCTAGAAAGTCAGCAGCACAGTAATTCCATTGGGCAGTAAATTCTGTTGTGGCAAGTAAATTTAGTTGCAAGATTTAGAAAAAGTGAAAAGAGGAAAACAAAGGTTATGCTGGGCGCTGTAACTTCAAGTTAATTGCCGCAGCCGGAGATGGTTGGTTGAGATGTCATATATTCAGAATTTATATTTATAGTTTTCAATCACCATGGTAATGGTAATTCGGTAAATTTAAGATCGTTTAAATCACACTTGTAGTTTTAATAATCCGTTAACAATCCAATTATATTTGAAATTTTGCAATCAACTAGTCAGAATGCAGTATATGATTCATGGATATTCACAAATAAATTATCTTCGAATTTTTTACTCTTCGAATATTTGGTGGTCAAGAAAGTAGGCAGAACGAAAGAAGAAACTACATGGCATATACCCGCACCTTATCCCTATATCTTGAAATATGAACCAGTTTATGGACACGATGCCTATCCCCAAACCCTTGTGATGCTTATTGCAAATTGACAAATTGGACCTAAAATGAGTTTAAGCTAAAATGAATAACCCTGGTCATCCCACGCCGTCGTATTGGGAAATTGGAACCTGCAAATATGTTGTTGGCTACTCTGGAAGGGATCAAAAGATGGAGTCTTTAGTCTTCCCTTCATGGTGAGCCACAGACTATTCAATATCTGATGGCTACTCGCACTTGTTTTAATTGACATTAATGTCTTCCGCGTTGCATACGCTACTTCCAACTTTGCCTTTTTTTACATTCATTTCAAAACTCCGTTAATCAAGGAAACGAGTCATGTTTGTATATCGTTCGCACTTGGCTAGCCTTCCTATATATAGCGGATAACATATTCACTTCTTCTCACCTCACCTCATTTGCAATTCATTGTATTGTAGTAGCGTTTAACTTTGTAGCGGATCGTTGCAATGGCGGAAAGAAGTTTTAATGCAGTTACTATTTCAATTGCAGCAACACTAGCACTAGTGTTTAATGTTTGTCTTCAAGGTAAGATGGTGCTCCCTCAACTCTAGTGGCCCAATTGTGTTGATATAAAATCATAAACTAATATTCGTAAATTGTTTCGCTAACTGCAGGAGTTGGTGGTGCGACATTTACGATCGTGAACCAGTGTTCACAGACGGTGTGGCCGGCAGGAATTCCTGTAGGTGGTGGTCAAGAGCTGGGACAGGGCGCTACATGGAGTGTTGACGTGCCCGCAGGAACAATGAATGGCAGATTCTGGGGTCGTACCGGCTGCTCCTTCCATGCATCCGGTGCAGGCAGCTGCACGACTGGTGACTGCGGCGGCGTGCTCATCTGTACGGTCTCGGGACGGCGAGCGTTATTTACTGGACAGAATCGTCTTTAAGATGACTCTGTCGAATGTCAGAGACACACGGACTCTCGATGGCATAAGTATGCCCATCGGCTATGGTCATCCAATCCATACCTATTACGACCAGCGGGAACTACTTTCCGGCAACTACTCTCCGGCAATCCAGTGACTTTAATGTTGCGATTTGATGTAGACAGGTCCTTTGAATTAGGTTTCAGCCTTCGGTAGCCATAGACATGACACCGTAATGGGGGGAAATTTGAATTTGAATTTTCAATGCCTCCCTGTTTCATTTTTAATTTGAAATTTGAATATGTCCCGCTCCATTATACCTTGAAGGTGGACGTATATAGTAATATTTTTAATTTGCAAAACATTCTAGATATCGTTCAAGACTGTTACATTGAAGGTGCCGTCGACGTTGTATGCGGCAATGGAAAATCTCTCTACCAGGTAAACCAAAATCATGAACAACGTTGTGACTGATTTTCTGTTTCATAGTTCGAGGCTGGATAATTTTTTAGTTTGTTGGTTGCAGAACTGCGAATTACATGCCATCCCTAAAAATAATGGGGCATTTACTGCTCAGAAGAGATCCTCTCCGTCCGAAGACTCGGGCTTCGTCTTTTTGCAATGCAAGTTGACAGGAAGCGGATTAATGTATCTGGGTAGGCCATGCGGACCTTACTATTTCAATGCCTCTCTGTTTCATTTTTAATTTGAAATTTGAATATGTCCCGCTCCATTATACCTTACTGTAAGAGAGAAACAAGTACAACCACCTTCACAGTAGATAATTTACGCTTTTGATGAACTTGTCACGGACAATAAAAGGCAGATTCTCTTCAGCTAGGTAACCTCTCTGAATCTGGTATACAACATTCTTAATTTAACCATGAAGATTAACTATTTTGAAAACATGAATGGTAGAGATGTAGGATTTCTGGGCATATATTAACTTTGACAATCAAAACGTGTAATTTCACACCTGTTAAAAATCCTATAAAATTGTGAAAACAAATTCTGTTCAATAGAGCATATTTGACCTCAGCCTCTGTGTTTGCTGTTACAGGTGGTTGGTTTCTAATTTCAATTTTTGTTACAACGGAATTCATGAAAATATTAAGATATAAGGATGGGTAAAGGGTTACTAAAATTACAACAATCAAACGGTTATTTCTTTTGTATTTGTAGTACGTGTAATATGATAAATAGAAAACAGTGATTTATGTATACTCACAGCCCCTCGTGTCTATTTTATTAAATATTTCTATTGAGGAAGCGACTTATATGGTCCATTTCTAGAATTATTCCATGCCATGGCTAGGAGCTCGAGTTTGTTAGATTGCTTGTGGACAATGAGGGATGAACCAAGTTGGGACTTGTTCGCTATTAGGCCTTTCGAGGCTGTCAGGAAATAGATAAGTGGAGGAAACTGCCAAATCTGTCGCTGGGAATGCAAGGGGCTTCCTCTTTCTGTTAAGGCTATTGCAGTAGCAATGGTAGGAAAACAAGATCATCGACAACAGATGCTTGCATTGGACCAGCTTGAAAATACAGACGAGATTTTACTCAACTTGTACGCAGACAGAAACAAGATTGTTACTGAAGCTAAGATCCCAGCTACGATGTTCTCTATGTCTTCGACCTTGTTTTCTCTGTTGCGTCGCTTTTCCAGAAGACGAGGAGATCGATACCAAATATCTCATACATCTTTGGATTGCTTAAGGATTACTGGGAAGTGCCACTGCCAGAAGGAGCTGCTCTTTGAGCGACATTACTTGAATATTCTTATTGATAATTGTTTTGATTGACATCGGAAAAAAATACTGGGAAGGACGCGTTGATTATCAAGATGCATGAGGGACATGGCTATTTACAGTGCTAAAGAAGAATAAATATGCCTACTCAGAGCGGGTATAGATTCTAACAGTCTTCCCATTCATCTGTTTCGGGGTCATAGAAAAATATCATTGGTAAGAAACAACAACAGTTTCCTTCCGGAAAGATTTCATTACCTAAAAATTAGCACATTATTGTTGCACTACAATCAGGTTTTAGATGAATTCCTAACAAACCTTCCGTGCTTGAGAATACTTGACGTCAATTGGACTGATTTAGAGTCATAGCCAGAATCCATAGGCTGCCTAATAAACCTGACGAGCTTGACATTGTCACGAACGAAGATCAAAAGGTTTCTGAGGCCTGCAGCATATGCCTTCCATGATGGGTTAACGGTGATCTCAAAAGCAATGGATGACTCACTTCTGTAATGTTTTGCAAAGGTGTTTTGTTGTTGGATCAATTTAGTAGGTTGGATACATGTTGAATCCATATAAGTCGAGGCTAGCCAAGTTACTGGTTGCAATTTTGAACGTTTAGGACACTTTCAAATTCTTTGTTAATGGCACACTGTAAATATGTGTTCTGTGCATCACGGCCTTACTGGGTATTCGTGGAAACATAATTGCTCTTGTATTAACTTCTTTGAACAGTTGGACGATAGCCAAATTTTAATATAAACAAAAGAAAGAATACCATATTGACGAAAATAAGTATGAAGGTAATCATGTTCATGTTTATTTTGAAAGTTCCTATAAAATCTAAAATTTATAAGCTTTTAAATCTAAAATTTAAAAACGTTGATGGACACCTCCCAAATCTTCTTTAGTTCTTTTCTACCAAGTGAACTTTGTGTACTTCCATGTGTTATTATTTTATTCTTTAAATTTTTTTTTATATAAATACTTATTCAATTGAACATGAGAAGTGAACTTTGTGTACTTCATGTGTTCTTATTTTATTCTTTAATTTCTTTGATATAAATGCTTTATCAACCGAACATGAGATAGAGCTAATGGTCATGAAGGGAAAGGAGGTGTCCAAAGATCATTATTGTGTACTTCCATGTGTTATTGTTTTATTCTTTAAATTTTTTTTGATATAAATACTTTATCAATTGAACATGAGAAGTGAACTTTGTGTATTTCCATGTGTTCTTATTTTATTCTTTCATTTCTTTGATATAAATACTTTATCAACCGAACATGAGATAGAGTTAATGGTCATGAAGGGAAAGGAGGTGTCCAAAGATCATGGTCATAATGGGTAAATGAGGTAAAAACACAAAGATTATGGTTATGGTGGGTAAATGCGGTAAGAACATAAATGATAAATTTTCAATGAAAAATGTTTTTCAATATTGATTTCCAACTTTAATGAGTTAGATGAGGAAATTTATTTATTTAAATTATTATAATGAGTATACATTATCAAACACATAATTATTTCTCATTGTAATGAATAAAAAATATTCAATAGATGAGGGAGTGAGGATGTCTACTTATTTCTATTATTATAATTTCTTATCATATTGATATACATTATCAAATAGGAAATGATTGGATTTCCATTATAATGAGTCAAAAACCTTATTAAATAGTGGAGGGAGGAGAGGATATCTATTTATTTCAATTATTATAGTTCTTCATCATATACAAATCACTGAAATAATGTATTAAATGTGCTAAACATCTTGAACATATAAAATAACAATGATTTATATATAAAAAAATGTTGACCTATATTGGGATACTATGGAAACCCTCATAAATCTATACATTAATCAAGTATTTTTTTTACAAATCAACAAGCTTTTATATTTCTCATAAACGAGTAAAAAAGAAAGAGATATGGTACAATTGGAACATAAGGATAAATTTTTAAAAATTAATAAATATAACAATGAAATATGTTTCTTATATCTATGCATGTAGATGAATTTTCCTCTTAAGCTACACTTGTGTTTCTACCATCTCTTCTTTTGTTTAAAGCTATAATTTTTCTTTTATTTAGTTATGCATTTATTCTTTGACAATGTTTCTCCATGCTTGTAGTATTAATGTTTTTTGCATTTTCCATCCATATCAAATTGATATAATGAATATGAGACAACAAACCACATTCATATATTGGAAACTGGAAGCAATAAAACTAATGTAAAATTATCCAATTTTAATGCAATGGAATGCATATCGTGCATTGTAATGCAATGGAATGCATATCCTGTATTGTAAATTTGTTTCTTTATATAATTTTTTGTTGTCAAGGACTAACATCTTCACATTAAAAAAAGAATCTAGTTGGCATTTTAAACCTAACAATAAAGACCAACATTACTCTTTATGTATATTTTAATGCATGTTTCTTTCAGTCCTTCAATGAGTACAAAAAAACCCCTCCTCTAAACTCCTTCATTTTTAGTTATGTATTTTTAGAAATTGGATGCCTTGAAGCATAAGAATGAGCAAATTTTGTCTATCAAAATAATATCTTTGATTTGTTGCACACATTTTTGAGGAGTTGATAATTACAAGAATAAAGAGCTCCAACTATAAGACATGGAACATGGATTTAGATTTTCAATAGATAATAGGCACTCAATTATTACCAAGTTTCCTCCACTTTAGAGTGTTTTTATACAAAGATGTTAAGGCCCATAGCAACAAATGCACGAGGCACCCTCCAACTCAAATCATTCCTTGGTGATGCACAATACAATCCCAAGAAGTAAATGAATTTACTATGACCTACTTTGTCATTCATTATTACTACATATTCTCATATCTCCCTCAAATACATAAGTAGATAATGTTGTATCTTCTAGACATTATCCCAAGCAAAAGGATATTTGAGTTCCTCATCCCCTAAGGGCCTAGAGGATTCACGAGATCCTCTAAAGAAAATTAATATCCTCACATGTATTATCAAGCACATGACACATATTTATTAAGCATAAAGGTTACAGTAAATACTAATTTATTGTAGACTAGGAGAACTATGTATGTATTATGACTAAAAAACATTGATAAAAATTAGATATAAAACCTCCCTAATAATTATCTATAATAGTTGAGAAAACTAAATTATTGTTCGAGTTTCACTAGATTCTCCACTAAAGGTAACAAAATCCCATTGGTAATGGGTGAGGAAGCACAAACAAGAATACATGTGGCTCATTGATGGAATAAAACAAGCAAATGATCAACTTCAAAATAAACCGTGAAATCCTAATTCCATTTCATTTCCTATTCAAATATCCAACATATAGAGTACACTCTTGATCAATTTATTATACACTAGGAGAACTACTTACATATTATGACTAAGAAAAATACGTACATTATTGTGACTTAAATAAAACATAAATATTCTCGCTAATTGTCTGAAATATTTGAGAAAAATGAAATTTCAAAACAAAATCATGATTTCGTAGTTACATGTAATCTCCTATTAAATATCTAATAACATAAATATATTCATTATTTCGATTACTCATGAAATATGAAACCAAGAATATTAAAATCCTAGTATGGCTAAGCGTATACATTCATGAGTAGTGAGGATATTATTTAATGGTGTCCAATTGTTCAAAGAGAAGTAGTCTAAACATGATATGATTTGGACTTTGGGTTATAATCACCAAAATCGAGCTATACAATCTTTGGTGAAATTGTATTTTCTTCATCGCTAGAATTGCATTTTTCAATGCATGAATGGATCCAATGCCCTCACATACCCCCATTTTACCATGATTATGCAATCTCAATAACCTATAATTTTAATTCCAACAATCATTCTCAATCTTTGATTGGATTTAGAGTAAAAAGGGTTGGAAAGATATGACCAGAAATTTCCAAATCGTAGCATACTTCAACTAATGCTTTGAAAGCTAGCTATCAATCCACTATCAATCATGGAGATTGTAATGGCCCACCAATAAACAAAAAGATTTGTCAACAAATCGATGCCAAACACAATGAATTGACATACTCTAATGCTTTAATATTTTATTTCTATGCCATGTGAGGACATATATAATTTGGTTTCATGGGTGTAGAAATGGAGAGAATCAAAGTAGGTATTGCATAGAAACATTTAGATTTTGCATCTATGGGTATATTTATGGTTTAGAGTGATATATGATACAAGTGGAAAAATGTTTACGGGCACTTTTAAAATATTTTTTCGAGGAAAATTTCTTGAAGAAATTGAAGGGATGATATTCATGAATGTAATTTTTATTAAATTTGTTAACATGGATTTTTGTGTTGTAAACTAGTGTGCTTTATTTGAGGGTATTCAAACTAGACACGTAGCAACACAAAACTATCAAAATACCAAAATTGACAACAACCAACTGATCAGTTTGTGGTGTTCCTTACCTTTGTAACTTGAGAATCACAAAGTATATAGCAAGATTAGCGTGTACTGGATTAAAAAAAATAAATAAATAAAAAATGAGACAATAATAGTAGAACATGGAAATAAAAGAGCTTTGTTATTATGGGAATAATGCTCACATGCCTCTTATGGTAGGGAATCCATTCACTTAAGAAGAGATCTACTACAATATAGTTCAAAAAAGGATTCATATCCTTGGAGCTTCTTTAAATAGGCTTCAAATGTCCAAAACCCTAACTACTTGGCATGGTCAAAATATAATTCCCTAATGGCTCTTAATTAATAAAGAGATCCTGTTTACATTGATTGATGAATATTAATTTATTCAAACTTATTACAAAGTTATGGCCTTATACTATCTATGTTTAATTCTTATACTAAGGCGAGTTAGGGTAGGACCCTAACACTCTCTCCCCCTTCAAAAGTAGCGTTGTACTCAATGATGAAGGTGCATAAATTGCTCTAAGATGTTGGATGGTTCCCAAGTGACATCATTTATAAGCATATCTTTCTAATGGATCAAAACTCCCTTGATGGTGCACCCTCTCAATCTTGTTTCCCTAGAATCCAATACTACAACCAATTGAATCTAAATGGATCCTTCCTTGTCAAACAATGGTAAACTAGTCTATCGAGTCCCACCACTTTTTTGAGGCAAGAGACATGGAAGACATGGTGAATCTTGGAGTAGTTTGGTAGAGAAAGCTTATAGGAGACCTATCCAATGCATTGTAGAATGGTGTAGGGTCCACAAATATTCATAGAAAGATTCTGATGGAGATGGGTCTTGAGAGATGTATTCTTATATGGTTGTAGTTGAATAAACACGTAATCCCCAACTTCAAAGGAGTGCTTAGAGCGATGTTTATCGACATGTTGGTTCATTTTGTTTTGGGAAATAATCATGTTATCTTTAAGGATGTGGAGAATGTTATTCTTAGTGTCGAGTGCATCATCTAATACTTGAACCCCTGATGTACTCGGTATATAGGAAATCATTGATAAGGGTTTTCAACCATACATTGCTTCATATGGTGTCATCTTTACAGAACTATGATAAATCATATCATGTCACCATTCATCCATAGGGAGCTAGTGCATCGATTTGTGTGTCTTATTAAATGTAAAGCAATGCAAGTAGTTTTCCAACCCAACTTATTGATTGCTTTAGTTTTACCATCTATTTAAGGCTGGTATGTCGTGTTGAAATTCAACTAAATGCCTTGAATTTTGAAGAGATATTTCCAAAACTTGTGGGAAAAAGCGAGGTCACGATCAAAGACATTATATGTCAACATGCCTTGGAGTTTTATTTTGATCTAGTAAAACTTGGGCCACCAAAGAGGGTGTGAAAGTGGGTGGTAAGGCATGCAAACGGGAATATGTAGTTAGACGATCTACTACCACCACAATTATTGTTTTATTTCCTTCCTTAGGAATCCCCATGAAGAAATCCATAGAGATACCCATCCATATATGATTTGGAATGTGGAGTGAATGCAAATCCCTTAGCGACTTGATTGTTTCCCCCTAGTGTTATTGGCAAATGTCGTAGGAGACAATGACATTATGGATATATTTCTTCATGCCTTCCTAGAAGAAAGAGTGATTAATTATTTCATATAAGTTTTATAAAATCCTGAGTGACCTATTATGCATGGTGAATGTAATTATGCTAAGACTCTTAGTTTTAATGTTAAATCTATTGTGAGAAAGATGTGCTCCTTATACCTCAAAATATTTTGGTTCCATATATTCTCGGGTGGAGGATTTGAGTCTTCTTGAAGTTGTTTGATAAGGTGTCGACTATGTATTGGGACAACAATTTCTAACGTCGCTGCAAGGAAAAAATCTTCTAGTGGAGGTTTTTTGTGGATGCTCCCCTAAAAAAAGCACAAATATCTATTTATAGCATAGGCAAGTGGACATATACTTTAGCAGAGGTTTTGTCATGATGATTTTATCCTTACCAAGAACATTAGTGCACACTTTATATCGACGCATCGGTGTGGAATAAAATACAACACATTGATATCAAAAAATTTCGTTCAATGCAATTGTTTTTTAAATTTCCACTTGAAACACTAACTAGTGTGTTTAAAATAACCTAACGCATAGGTGCATCACATACATAATGCATTGATTCTAGCCACAAATACATGCCCTCGACTGGAAAAACATGTTTTTTTCTTTAAGGAAAACATTATGGTGCTTTCTAGATATGATAACACACAGGTGCACTAATAAACTGCATGCACCAAATTCAACATTCCTCGTTAAGTGGAACTTGAATAAATGTTTTCTAATTTCCATTACCTCACGAGAAACTTTTTTATTTCTAGTTTTATATTGAGTAGTGGCGCATTTCATTCTTCTAGATGCACCGATGTGTCGATTAATTTAGAGTGCCATAGTAGGGTAGAGTTAAAAAGAATATCCAGATGCATTACTATTTTATATTTTTATATTGATTAGCAACATGTTTATTTATTTTGGACGCACTAGTGCTTCGTGTAATTGAGAGCACCAGTGTTCAATATTCCTTATATGGTTCCACCAGGTCATGACCATTACTGATGGTTCCACCAATAATGCTCATAGTTCCATAAATAATTATCACGATTCCACCAACAATTCTCATGGTTCCATTAAATTTCTTCAAGTTTCAACCATCAATTTTCCAAGGTCCCTCCATTAAATATGTTGATGGTTCCATCAAATCTAACTTTATTCAAGTTGATTCCACGACCAAATTCATGGTTCCAGTAATTTTGTTCAAGGTTCCGTAGGCATTTCTCATGATTCCACCACCTCATGACATTGTGTGCATTTTTTATTGACTGTTTCATGGTCCATAAATAGTGCTCCTGATATTCATATTTCCACCAACATTATTCAAAGTTCCTTAATTGCACATAGTTATGTATGCATTGTACATGGTTCCACCTACATTGTTTATAATTCCATCAATGCTTATGGTTCCATAAAATTTCTTCATGGTTCCTTGAATTTTGTTCAAGATTCCTTATATGGTTCCACTACCCTATGACCATTACTCATGGTTCCACCAATAATGTTCATTGTTCCACCAATAATTCTCCTGGTTGCATAATTAGCTTTGTTCAAGATTCAACCACCAAATGTACAAGATTCCTCCACCATTAAATATCTTCATGGTTCCATCAACTGTATCTTTTCTATAGTTGTTTCCACCACCAAATTCATAGTTCCACCAACATAGTTCAAGGATCCTTAAATCCACATGGTTTTGTATGCATTGTACATGGTTCCACATGCATTGTTCACAGATCCATCAAAGATGATCATGGTTCCACCCTTAAAATTCTCATGCTTCCATGAATTTTGCTCAAGGTTTCTTATATGGTTCAACCACCTCATGACCGTTACTCATTCTTGCACCAATAATGCTCATGGTTCCACCAACAATGAAAATAGTTCCATTAAGTTTGTTTAAAATTTAAACCACCAGGTGTGCACAATTCCACCACCAAATATGTTCATGGTTCCATCAACTCTAACTTTGTTATATTTGGTCCCACCAGAAGATGTTCATTATTCCCCTAACTTTGTTCAAGGTTCTATATATGGTTCCACCACCTTGTGACTAGTATTCATGGTTTCACCAAACATTATTCGTAGTTCTGTAAATTGTGCTCATAGTTCTACCAACAATGCCTCTAGTTCAATCAGAATTAATGAGGGTTCCAACAATAACACTCATGGTTCCAACAACATTTCTCATGGTTCCAACAACACATCTCATGGTTCCACTAAAATATATGACAGCCTTTCACTATATTGATGCCTTCAAATCTTCATCAATGAATCTCACACCCACAAACTGAACTAGTTTGGAGTCATTTGGAATATGAAATATGTTATCTTTTTCATATCGTAAGCCATATCAAGTTTTTTTAGATTGTAATCCTTCCAAGATTTGATGATTGTCTTAGAAATATCATGTTCTCGAGGTTGTCATTCATTAATATTTTCTTCCAATTCAAATTCACATTAAGTATTGTCGTTGTCATCTATGCTTCTTCATTTGTCTCATCTTCAAAACCTATCAATTCACTGAATGATTATTTCTCATGACCAGTTAAGGAATCCTCAATCATAGTATCTTTATCAACTAGGTTTACTAGATCACTTGTATCACAATTAGCTTCAAACTTTTCCATTAGATCATTTGAATCCAAGTTGTATCAAGATTAATTAGGTCACTTGTTTCACAAGTTGCATTAATAGTTTCTTTCTCTTGTTTAATTAATTGTATTTGAAGAAATTCAATAAATTGATTTTTTGTTTCAAGTTTTTTGTAAAGATTAATCACCTCATTTCCAAATCATCTAAGGATTCTTGTGGCTCATTAATTTCTTGTTTTTCATTTTGTAACTTCTTTCCTCCTTTACCCATGTTTAATCATGGTTCCATAAACAAATCTCTTGGTTCCACCAATAGTGCTCATGGTTACATAACTACATCTCATGGTTCCACCAACAATGCTCATGGTTCCATAAATAGAGCTCATGGCTCCACCAACAATGTTCATGGATCCATTAACTTTGTTGGAGATTCAACCATCAAATGTGTAAGATTATGCCACCAAATATGTTCATGGTTTCATCTACACTAACTTTGTTTAAGGTTCCATACGCATTGGTCATGATTACACCAACTTGATACCATGTATGCAATACTCACGGAATGATTCGTGGTCCATAAATAATTCTTATGATTCACATTTTCACCAACATTATTCATGTTCTTTAATTTCACATGATTTTGTATGTACATGGTTCCACCTGCATTGTCCATAGCTCCATCAATATTGTCCATGGTTCCACCCCTAAAATGCTCATTTTCCATGAATTTTGTTCAAGTTGCATGCTACGTTTCCACCACCTTATGACCATTACTCATGGTTACATCAATAATGCTCACCATTCCATAAATACAACTCATGGTTCCACCAATAATGCTCATGGTTCCATAAATAGAGCTCATGGTTCCATCAACAATGCTCATGGTTCCATAAATATATCTCATGGTTCCACCAACAATACTCATGGTTCCATAAATGAGCTCATGGTTCCACCAACAATGCAAAAATTTGCACGTTTGGTGATTTGATCTCCAATAGAGTTAATGGATTCATGAGCATTGTTGGTGGAACCATCATATCTATTTATGGAACCATGAGCATAATTTATGGAACCATGAGCTCTAGTTATGGAACCATGAGCATTATTGGTGGAACCATGATAACTGTTGGTGAAACCAAGAGCTTTGTGTATGGAACCATGAGCATTGTTGGTGGAACCATGAGCTCTATTTATGGAACCATTAGCATTTTTGTGGAACCATGAGCTCTATTTATGGAACCATGAGCATTGTTGGTGGGACCATGTGCTTTAGTGGTAGAACCATGATTTTTACTTATGCAATATGATGTAAATTAAATTAAAATATCAAAATGAAATACTTGTATTATATGGTGCATAATGTTTGACTAGACCTACTGTTTGACGTACATTTCTTTGTTCTTGCATTCCATGGTCTTCCTTTTTGCAGGATCTTGTCTAACCCTTTGGAATTGTTGTATATCCTTGGTTGAATGTGACTCACCACTGCATCTTTTTTGTTTAACTAACTAGGATAAAAAAACTTTGTTATCTCGTTGTATTGATCTTGGATGGAGATATAGTATTTATAAATTATAATTTACCAAGGTAGAGAATGTAAGGCAAGATAAATCCTGAAGGTGTGTGTCCTAGTAGAGGAACAAATTCAATATTGTTAACCAATATTTCTCAATTGATATTGATATTGAGTTGGATTTGTAAAGAGCTTAGTATGGAACTGTCAATCGAAATAGCTTGAGGACAAATTGGGTATTAAAAGTTATCATAGTTAGATTATACATAGAGCTGTATACTTAGTAGCAAAGACAGAGATACTCTCAGTAAAGAGAAGTGCTAAGAGCTGGGGCACCTACACAAAGGAGAAGTCTGGTTTTTGCATTACTTAGTGATCTAAGGGCATACTTTGTGAAGTATTTGTAAAAATATCAGAACATAATTTATGAAGTATTTGTCACAGACATTGTAAACACAATTTATGACGTATTTGTCACAGACATTGTAAACATAATTTATGAAGTATTTGTCACGGACTCGGCAACAAATCTAGTAGAATATTAATGAGGTAGATTGGACTACATCTGGGACTACTTGTACAATGTTCATGGAAAAAATAACTGAAATAAAAAAATAAGAGAGAAGTGTAAACCATGACAAAAGCATGGCAATATGGTTGGAATGCGGGGATGAAAACAATACAATAAAATAAGGTTGTCAATGCCACTTGTATAATGATGAGATAGATAGGGCCCCTTAATGAGGGAAAACTACTCCAACAAGCAAAGAACATTGGTTGCATTTAACCACCAAATATGCAAGATTTTTCCACCAAATATGTTCATGATTGCATCAACTCTTACTTTATTCAAGGTTCCATATGCATTATTTAGGATTCCACCACATCGTGACCACATATGCATCACTCACCAAATGATTCATGGTCCATAAATAATTCTTGTGATATTCATGGTTCCACCAACGTTGTTCAAGTTTCCTTAGTTTCACATGGTGTTGTATGCATTGTACATGGTTCCACCCGCATTGTTCATCGTTCCATCAAAATTGTTCATGGTTCCATCTACATTCTTCATGGTTCAATGCTCATTTACCATAAATTTTGTTCAAGGTTCCTTGCATGGTTCCACCACCTTACCACCATCACTCATGTTTCCACCACTAATGTTCATGGTTCCATAAATAGAGCTCATGGTTCCATAAATAGAGCTCATGGTTCCACCAACAATGCTCATGGTTCCATCAACAATGCTCATGGTTCCATAAATAGAGCTCATGGTTCCACCAACAATGCTTATGGTTCCATAAATAGAGATCATGGTTTCATAAAGAAAGCTCTTGGTTCCACCAATAGTGTTCATGGGTCCACCAATAGTGCTCATGGTTCCACTAATAAATAAAATCCATGGTTCCACCTTGAATGCTCATGGTTCCACCAATAGTGCTCACGTTTCCACCAATAATGCTCATAGTTCCACCAATAGTGCTCATGGTTCCATAACTAGAGCTCATGGTTCCATCAACAATTCTCATGGTTCCATAAATATAGCTCATGGTTCCAAAACAATTGCTCATGGTTCCATCAACAATTCTTATGGTTCCATAAATAGAGATCATGGTTCCATAAACAAAGCTCTTGGTTCCACCAACAGTGTTCATGGTTCCACCAATAGTGTTCATGGTTCACACCCCTCTTCACAATGTTTGGTCATTGTAAATTTGTCTTGAGAGATTTGCTAATCAGTGGTTGAGAGATATGCCTCGACTAAGCTTTGGGTTATGTGCCCATTAGTAGTTCTATTCCATCCTTGTGGTCATGAAGTGGTGGAAGAATAATACTTTTTTACTTAATTACTAAGTGGTGGAACCATGAGCACAATTTGTGGAACCAAGAGCTTAGTTTATGGAACCATGAGCATTGTCAGTTCAACCATGAGCATTGCTAGTGGATCCGTGAGCACTATTAGTGGAACCATGAGCATTGTTGGTGGAACCATGACCTCTAGCTATGGAACCATGAGCATTTTTGTGGAACTATGAGCATTGTTGAGGAACACTAGCCACATGTTCACAGTTGAGGAATTTGCAAATCTAACCCCTATGTGAAAAAATGTCACATTCCCTTACTAAGAAAAACCCTAGTTTCCAAAATTAACCTAAAACAGGATCCCTTGTCCATGGACCAAGAGTAGAGGGCCACCCCTAGCACTATCCCAATGAAACCAAAATACCTGACTCCCACATACCTGACTATATACATGTAGTCATTTGACTAGATCATCGAGATCAACTCTAATAACAATGGTATCCTTTAGCCTCTCGTGCTTAGAGTAAGGCAACAAGTATAGTGACTTTGATGAGTTCTTGCTTGGCATTAGTTGCATCTGTATATTGTTATCCTCTAGGTGATTGTAGAACAATTGAAAGTTGTGTTGTAAAAGAGCCAAGTCATGACACCTGTCATCAATTATGTAAAAGTGATACTTCTTCAATATAACCCTTTTCTCTTCAGTACTATCATTCCCGGGAGATCCTTCAGGTTTCACAAAAGCATACAATCAGTCCTAGGATGCTCCTTCAGGTTTTGTAGAGGCATATAATAAGTCCTGGGAGATTCTTTAGGTTTTGTAGAGGCATATAATTAATCTTGGGATGCTCTTTCAAGTTTTGCAGAGGCATATAATCAGTCCTGGGATGGTCCTTCGGGTTTTGCAGAGACATATAATTAGTCCTGGGATGCTCCTTCAGGTTTTGCAGAGGCATATAATTAGTCTTAGGACCAAGGTACAAAAAATACCCCACCCAACTGCGGAAACTTAGTTCTGGATGTTACCCATAGAAAGATATCTTAGGTGAGACTACATCTGCGTCAGATGTGTTTTCGACTAAGCTTTGCTCTATTGGGCCGATATCTTGGGCTTTGTTGTGCTAAGTGGAAGGGACTGAACCTGGGCCAGGATCCTAAGATGAGGGATAAAAGACAACAAACCATGAACTTTTATTATGGGACCATGAACATTATTGATGGAACCATGAGCAATGTTGGTGGAACCGTGTCAAATATTGATGGAACCAAGAGCTTAGTTATGAAACCATGATCTACATTTATGGAACCATGAACATTGTCGGTGGAACCATGAGCTCTATTTATGGAACCATGAGCTCTAGCTATGGAACCATGAGCATTGTTGGTGGAACCATGAGCACTAGCTATGGAACCATGAGCATTGTTGGTGGAGCCATGATCACTATTAGTGGATGCATTGTTGGTAGAACCATGAGCTCTAGTTATGGAACGTGAGCATTAGCGGTGGAACCATGAGCATTATTAGTGGAACCATGAGCATTGTTGGTGGAACCATGAACACTATTAGTGGAACCATGAGTAATGTTGGTGGAACCATGAGCATTGTTAGTGGAACCATGAGCATTGTTGGTGGAACCATGAGCACTATTATTGGATCCATAAACATTATCTCATGCAATATTTGTTGGAGGATTTGAAGGGATAAGTTGAGAGAAAAGTGAATTTGTAGAAAATTAAATCTTTAGTATCCAAAATGTTACATTACTAAGATAGAAAATCATGGAACCATGTGCATTTATGGAACCATGAGTATTTTTGGTGGAATATTGAGCACTATTGATGGAACCAAGAGATTTGTTTATGGAACCATGAGCATTAGTGGTGGAACCATGACTAATGGTCGCAAGATGGTGGAAACATCCTAGGGACCTTGAACAAAATTCATGGTAAATTTGTTGGATATATGCTATAATTTGTTTAATGTTTTGCACCAACAAGAATATCATGGAAATGTGGAGAGAATATCTCATCCAATATTTGTTGGAGGATTTGAAGGGACAAATAGAGCTCATGGTTCCACAAACAATGTTCATGGATCCATTAACTTTGTTGGAGACTCAACTATAAAATATGCAAGAATTTGCTACCAAATATATTCATGGTTTCATCAACACTAACTTTGATCAAGGTTCCATATGCATTATTCAGGGTTCCACCACCTCATGATCAAGTATGCATTACTCACAAAATGGTTTTTTACCCATAAATAGTGCTTATCATATTCACAATTCCATTAATGTTGTTTAAGATTCCTTAATTGCACATGGTTCCACCTACATTGTTTACAGTTCCATCAAAATTGTCCATGGTTCCATTTACATTCTTCATGGTTCCACGCCTAAATGCTCACTCACCATAAATTTTGTTCAAGGTTCCTTGCATGGTTACACCACTTTGCCTCCATTACTCATGGTTCCACCACCAATGCTTATGGTTCTATAAATAGTGATTCTACCATCAATGCACATGGTTCCATAAATAGAGCTCACAGTTCCACAACAATGCTCATGGTTCCAACAAAAATGCTAATGGTTTCATAACTAGAGATCGTGGTCCCATAACTAGAGATCATGGTTCCACCAACAATGCTCATGGTTCCATAAATAGAGCTCATGGTTCCACCAACAATGTTCTTGGATCCATTAACTTTGTTGGAGATCCAACCACCGTTGAAGTGTGATGATGAAAAAGAGCATGAGATTGAAGAAATGAAGAAGATCATTGGTGCCTACCTATTAAGGTCGCAGGAAAAAGAAGCAGCGACAAGTAGGGATATTGAAGAAATGAAGAAGCGGGCAAGACAGGTTGACATTGGAGAAAGCGCAAATTTGGGATGACAGGGAGTGATTGGAAAAAGAAGTCTCTGTTGCATGTTAGCAAGTCCCCTAGATCACTGAAGACTGGGATGTAGCTGCAAAAGCGAAGAATCTCGCTAACGTGATTGTACAATACAAGTGCGACATTGACGATCTGCAAGTGCTGGTGAAACCAGACACACCACCAAAGCAAGCTGCAGAGCATAAGAGTGCTATTGAAGACTTGGAAACACAATTGGAAGACGTGGAGAAAGAGGCAAAACATGTTACAGATGCGACTACATAGTTTTGGGGAAGTGTCATCCAAGATGAGCAATTGGACCAACTCACCACGCAGTTAGAGGAACTAGAAAGGAAGTTAGCCACATTGAGGACATCACTCAGAAAGATGCCTCTGGTTGTGTAAGTAACGAAAGTGGCAGAATTGAAGGAATTATAACAATGCGTTGCAAAGGAAAAGAAGTGTCAACAGAGGCACACAACACAGTTCGACGAATTTCAATACATTGGGGGGAAACTCTCAATGAAATCATTCTCTATGTTACAAGTAGTTTAGGATGGCCAATGAGATGTCATTACGAATATTACTAAGCATCCACTAGAACGTGAAGGGGAATAATGCAAGGAAATCAGCGATAAAGTGAAAGAACAGGTCAAATAGGTTTCCCAACAATATGCATATTTCAAGGTAAATATCAACGGTTACACCATTTCCAGCAGACATGGGTTGAGGGCAAGCCATAAGATTGTGTTGGGGTCCTGTTGGCAGGAAGTTTGGAGATAGTTAGTTGTGCAACATCAAGGATGTTGTGCAAAGTCAAAGCTGTATGAATAAATTCTTCCCTCAATACTCTGCAATTTTGATTTTAAGGGTTTATTGTTAGATACAAAGTTTAATTAATGCTTCGGTTTTTGCGCAAGAAGAGGAGGAAGGAAGAGTCACGACGAGTTGACCCTTGGCCCTCTACGTGACTCAACCAGGAAAGTTCTTCCTCACTGGTTATTTTTAACAATGTTTACATTTATAAAATTTGAGTTATTCTGACTCTGTCGTTTTGTTGACAGGCGAAGCAAAAGATTTGGAATAATCCTGCTTCACCCTCACGGCCCAAACTTGGAATTTAGGTAATGATTGCAATTGGTTTTATTTTCTTTATCTTTCAATAATGCACTGATTAACTTTTTTTACATGTGAATGCAACTCTCTAAGCTTGGCCTGGAAAGAGTTGTGACATGCCACCTTCTTCTCGATCTATAGGTGAGGAATTTACCCTGCCCTCTGTTAATTAGGAAGAATATAAGTATAATTTTTTGTTATTAAGATTATACTAACGCCACTAGGTCTGTTGCATGTGAACATCGGTACGGTGTGGCATCTGGACTGCACATCCAGATCATTCATCGATCATAAGGTAAGACTCTTGATAGGGTTCATGGTTAAACTGGTTTCCTAGTTGCTTTGGTTCGTAGTCTATGGAAAGATGGGGATTTTAGAGTCACTACGAATATAAGTTTTATTTCTAGTAACCATAACATGTATTGGGTCTATGCTTAGATGCGTTGGTTAGTTCATGGTGACTTTGTTCAAGTTTCCCATTGCATTGCTCATGATTCCCCCACCTTGTGACCATTTATGCATTACTCACCAAATGGTTCATGGTCTATAAATAATGCTTATGATATTCATGGTTCCACTAATATTTTTCAAGGTTTTTATTTTCACATGGTTTTGTATGCATTGTACATGGTTCCACCTGCATTGTTCATCATTCCATCAAAATTGTTCATGGCTCGATTTACATTCTTCATGGTTCAATGCTCATTTACCATGAATGTTTCTCAAGGTTCCTTGCATGGTTCCACCAACTTGCAACCATTAAGAATGGTTCCACCACTAATGCTCATGGTTCCACCATCAATTCTCATGGTTCCATCAACAATTCTCATGGTTCCATAAATAGAGATCATGGTTCCACAAAAATTGATCATGGTTCCACCAACAATGTTCATGGTTCCATAAACAAATCTCTTGGTTCCACCACCAATGCCCTTGGTTCCACCAATAGTGTTCATGGTTCCATCAATATTGTTCATGGTTCCATAATTAGAGATGATGGTTACATACATAGAGCTCATGGTTCCACCAACAAATCTCATGGATCCATTAACTTTGTTGGAGATTCAACCACCAAATGTGCAAGATTTTGCCACCAAATAAGTTCATGGTTTCATCAACTCTATCTTTGTTCAAGCTTCCATATGCATTACTCAAGAATCCACCACCTCGTGACCATGTATGCATTACTCACAAAATGGTTTATGGTCCATAAATAATGCTTATGATATTCATGGTCACAATAACATTGTTCAAGGTTCCTTAATTACATGTGGTGTTGTATGCATTGTACATGGTTCCACTCGTATTGTTCATGGTTCCATTTTTATTCTTCATGGTTTAATGCTCATTTACCATGAATTTTGTTTAAGTTTCCTTGCATGGTTCCACCACTTGCGACCATTATTCATGGTTCCACCATCAATGCTCATGGTTTTGTCATCAATGCTCATGGTTGCATCAATATTGTTGATGATAGCACATGTACTTTATATTAAAAATATTGTAAACACATGCAAGCTATAGAATTAGTTGTATTTTATGTAATGTTTTCTAGAATCAAAACATTTCTAAAGGTCATTTATGGTGTGTATTGTTACATCAAGGAAATGATGTAGTGAAAGAGGTGGACTCAAGCTGTTTGGAGGCAAATTGAATGTTAGTGTTGATAAAACCATGAACATATTTGGTGGTAGAATCTTGGAAACCGGTAGTTGAATCTCGAACAAAGTTAATAGAACCATGATCATTATTGGGGGAACCATGATCTCTATTTATGGAACCATGAGCATTGTTGGTGGAACCATGAACTCTATTTATGCAACTGTGAGCAATAATGTTGGAAGCATGAGTAATGGCAACGAGGTGGTGGAACCCTACACGAAACCTTGAAAAAAATTCATTGAAAATGAGAAATTTAGGGGTGGAACCATGATATTTTTTTATGGAACCATGGACAATTATGATAGAACTGTAAGCAATGCAAGTGGAAACATGTACATGCAATTAAGGAACCTTGAATAACATTGTTGGAATCGTGAATATCATAGGTATTATTTATGGAACATGAATCATTTGGTAAGTAATGCATACATTGTCATGAGGTGGTAGAATCATGAACAATGCATATGGAGCCTTAAACAAAGTTAGTGTTGATGAAACCGTGAAAATATTTGGTGGCAGACAATGGTTGAATCTTGAAAAAAGTTAATGGACGCATGAGAATGTTGGTGGAACCATTAGCATTGTTAGTGGAACCATGATCTGTATTTATGGAGCTATGAGAATTATTGGTGGAACCATGATTAATGATCATGAGGTGGTGGAACCATACAAGCAACCATGAACAAAATTCATGGAAAATGAGCATTGTATGGGTGGAACCATGGACAAATTTGATGGATTTATGAAAAATGAGGGTGGAACCATGTACAATGCATACAAAGCCATGTGCAATTAAAGAACCTTGAGCAATGTTTGTGGGATCATGAACGCCATGAGCATTAATGATGGACCATGATGAGTCATGGATTTGCATAAGCTAGAGAAACCATGATCCTAGGCTCAAATGAAGGTAATTGAAAGAAAGTAGATAAATGTCATACAATCTGATCTCTGGGACATACATGTCCATGGGAACCATGAGCATTATTGGTGGAACCATGAGCATTGTTGGTGGAACCCTGAACATTATTAGTGGAACCATGAGCACTATTAATGGATCCATGAGCATTGTTGGTGGAACCATGAGCATTGTTGGTGGAACCTTGAACATTATTAGTGGAACCATGAGCACTATTAATGGAACCATGAGCATTGTTGGTGGAACCATGAGCATTATTAGTGGAACCATGAGCACTATTAATGGAACCATTTCCTCATAGAAACTATGACTAGCAATAGTAAATATGACCAATAGGAACACTGGATAACAAGATAGGAACTTTGTCTTGATAGGAACTCTACCCCAATAGGAACTATACCCATCAATAACTCTAATGAAGGAATTCTGCTTGAACTATGACTAACAAGACTGCCCGAACTTTGCCTGATAGGAACTACGATTGATAAGAGAAAATATGACCAATAAGAAGATTGACTAACAAGATAGGAACTTTTCCTTGACAAGAACTATGCTCCTATAGGAATGTTTCCCTATAAGAACTATGTCCATAGCTGGTTCCACCAACATTGCTCATGGTTTCGTAGCTATAGCTCATGGTTCCATAGTTATAGCTCATGGTTCCACCACCAATGCTCATGGTTCCATAGCTATAGCTCATGGTTACACCAAATATGTACATGGTTCCACCAACAATGCTCATGGTTCCACTAATAATGTTCAGGGTTCCACAAACATTGCTCATGGTTCCATACCTATAGCTCATGGTTCCACCACCAATGCTCATGGTTCCATAGATATAGCTCATGGTTCCACCAAATATATACATGGTTCCACCAACAATGCTCATGGTTCCGCTAATAATGTTCAGGGTTCCACCAACAATGCTCATGGTTCCATAGCTA
>LPNX010914336.1:86986-101975 GCA_001517045.1 Pseudotsuga menziesii | reverse complement strand
TCTTCTAAGAAAGTAAACCCATGTGTATCTTGTGCAATCATCAATAAATAGCAGAAAATAAAATGCACCTCCTAAGGATCTAGTCTGCATAGGCCCGCAAACATCCCTATGCACAAGATCTAACACATCTCTTTTTTTCTTATCAGGATTAGAAGGAAATTCATTTATGTGCATCTTTCCTAATGCACATCCTTCACAAGGAATGTTCACATTTTTTAACATGGGAAGTCCTTCAACCATATTATGCTTCAATAATAAAAATAAATCTTAATGATTGATGTGACCATACCTTTGATGCCAAAGACTCTCTGTTGGCATGATTGCAGAAGTTAATGCATAATGCTCTTTACTAGTAACAACAAGCTTGTATAGGCCTCCTACTCTGACTCCCTTTGCAAGAGTTTTGTGTTGGTCCAATAAGTCCTTCACTATGCAGTAGTTTTTGAAGAATTCAACCTTCAAATTCTGATCTGTAATAGTAGACACATATATCAGATTTTTCTTTATCCCTGGCACATACACCACATTGTGAATGTGACAAACACTACCATTTGGCAATGTCACTGGAATATCTCCGTATCCCTTGATCTAATAAGCACGGTCATCACCAAGATATATACTAGCACCATTTTGTGTTTCTTTATAGTTAGTATACCAATTCTTATTACAAGTCATATGCACTGATGCTCCAGAGTCAACAAACCAAGCATCAATATCATCAATTTCAGCAGATAAAGCAACATTAGACACAAACAGTCTAAGATCCCTCATTTGTCATAGATTGGGAATGCACCGCTCTTTCTCTTCAGCTGAGTGGTGCCACGATAAAAAT
This sequence comes from Pseudotsuga menziesii, assembly GCA_001517045.1. Classification (NCBI taxonomy): domain Eukaryota; kingdom Viridiplantae; phylum Streptophyta; class Pinopsida; order Pinales; family Pinaceae; genus Pseudotsuga; species Pseudotsuga menziesii. Next base: position 101,143 of record LPNX010914336.1, on the reverse strand, counting down.
AAATTATCGGCCTAAACGTTGAACTCACTGAACATCTGCTCCATTTGCCGCGATATGGACCGGCGATTTGCTTATATTCGGCACCGTTTACAGTCTCGCAGGGATCTTTAAGAATTAGGCTTCTCCACGCTTTCAGGCTTCTCCACGCTCACGGTCTTGTCTTATATTCAATTGGACGCAGCGATCTTCAATACCCTCACACTCAATCATGGATTTGAAATGGATGCACCTGCAATCACCGGCCCTTAACACTGGGGGCTCACAACCAGCACAGCAATGATCTCTAGCTCTCTCTAGCGATTTCCAGCGATTTGGGCAGCGATCCTTCCTCCACGCAGGCAGGCCACCAGGCTCTCTCAACAGGCCATGAAAGGGCTTCTCAACATACCAATCAGGCTCAATGGCTCTGATACCAAGTTAAAACAGAGCAGTGAACTGAAGAAAACAGAGCACATTTGGTGAAAATAGAATGAATACGGAGAGTAACACTCAATCCGTTTATATTGACTGAAGCATTCAGAAAACGGTTACAACAAACACCACAGAAATAGGATCTGCGTTAATTAAACTACAGTTCAACTAGCTGACTCATAAATTCTCCATTATTTCAAGTCTTAGCATTGAATTCCAAACATAAGTAATGGAACCATAACTCAGTAATTCCATGTGCTGGGATGCCAAACCAATGTCACTTTCTTCATTATAGATATACCATTACTTGAATACTGGAGGGAGTCTCTTAATCCATTCATATGGTTCCACCTTCTAGCCAAACTTAAATAAAGTCACTTTATTTTGGGCTTCAGGGAATTCCCAATTATTACTTGCTGGTCCCCCAAGTCCTGCGTTGATTCCTTTGGAGTTTCCACCAGAAATCTGAGATGCAATAGAGCTTCCACTTGTGCCTTCAGAGTTTTTTTTGGATCAAAATTTTCAATGAATACTGTATTTTGTTGATAAGCTTCCTTAATTCAGTATGTTTTTCTACAAATAATATAGTTTTTGTCATACTTCCTACTGTGTCCCATATCTTTTGAAAATCCTTCTATAATGATTCTAGTTCCTGGTTCCTCTTAGTGTACAATCTTGACTTAGTTGTCATTATTATCACTAATAATGATATATTATTATATTATTTCTAAAGAGTGACCTCAACTCAGCTCGGATTATCAAAAAGAGGAAAATTTAAGTTTTTAGGACTGTAAATTTGGCCAGTGACCCAACACAAGCCAGAATTTGGTCATTAGGAACAATACATACAGAGAATAAAACGAAGACCCAGTTTGGGCAAATTCGGTAACATTTTTGGAAGTTTTGTCAGTTTGGTTCCATATACACCATTCATTGGCAAAACTAAAATTCACTGATAATAGTATTTAAGGAAAAGTGGAAGTTTTGTCAGTTTGGTGCCATATACACCATTCATTGGAAAAACTAAAATTCACTGATAACAGTATTTAAGGAAAAGTGACCCTAAACAGCAAATCTGGGAAAATTATCTCAGTCAAGATTTGTTCTGAAATTCCAAATGAAATCTGCCAATGAAATCTTACAAGTTCCTCTCTGTTTAAAAGATAGCAAATTGCACTAGTTTAACCCAAGGCTGGGCAAAGTGCAAAAGTTGACAAGTTCCTACTTTTCGAGGGACATAGAAATCGGCTAGAGCAGTCACCAGTGTATGACCAGTTTGAAAATTTCTGAGTTCTTGCGATCCAGATCTCTATCAGTGCCAAATACAAAGTTCTCGCGATCCAAATCCATTTGGGTTTAAAATGGATCTATGCTAGTTAAATTTAATTGAAAATGACTATATTTTACATTTGTTTATTTATACCTAGATCTAAATCATAGGCTCTATCAAGAGTCCATAGAACAAAACAAATTTATTGATCTAGGATTGAAAATGGGTTTAAAGCCATAGTTTTAACATGCTTTTAAAACCATGGGTTGCTTACTTGCACATGGTTTTAAAACATGTTTAAAAAACAGTGTGCAAGGCCCTCCTAAATTATGTATAATAAAACCATGGGTTGTTTAGGAGGCCTTGCATATGGTTTTCAAACCATGTACAAGGTTTACATCTTTTTTAGTAAAATTATTACAACATTTTCTCAATATTAACTGATAATTAAAATATTTATTTACTATATCAATATAATTGTACTTTATGTATCAAAATAAATATAAAGGATTATATATATTTTTTAAATAAAATTATACATTTCATATTAGGTTTATTGAAGAATGAGTATATGCATTGTAGATTGTGTAGAATAAAAAATTAGAATTATGTCATATAGTTAATATTAGATTGATTGAAAAGTGTGTATTGTGTTTTTTATATTATACAAAATTTTATATTAAAATTATATATATATATATATTATATAGTTTATATTAGATTTATTGAAAAATAAGTATATGTAAAACTTTATAAAAATAAATGTAAGTGTATAATAGTTAAGTCTTTGTATATATTGAAATTGAATTAAGTAGAAAAATAATTATAAATGAATAATATAATGTTTCCTTAAAAAGAGTTTTTTTACATTATAGTTTATGTGATGTGATGTGAATATAGAAAACAAATATTATATTGATTATAAAAATTGATTAAATAAAGAAGAAAATATAAAAATTATAAAACTTTCACATCTTAAAAAAAAAGAAATAAAATATTTTAATTCTAAAACCATAAACTATAAATATTTTAATTCTAAACTATAATTCAAATCATATTAAATTATAAAATGGATCTATATTAGTTGAATTGGTGTATACTTTATTGTGAGTTTAATTCAATACAATCTAAAATATTTTATAGTTTATATTATATTTTATAATTAAAATATTTATACTTTATAGTTTAGAATTAAAATATTTTATTTTATAAAGATGTGAAAATTTTATAATTTTTATAACTTTTATATATTTTTTGTTTATTTAATCAATTTTTATAATTAACATAAAATTTGTTTTTTCTATATTTACATTATATTATAGTTTATGATGATGATGATGGTGATTAACGTTCACTTAGATCAACTTTGATTTATCGGACCTTAAGAAGGAACATATTTGGTTTATTTTAAAATCTTGTTCATGTGCTCAAAAAGCTTTCCAATAAGATTTTCAAGCTCACTATAGTTTTGGCAAGTTAGGAGGTTATAAAGGTTTGTATTGTACCAAATACTATGAAACCGAGATTTAATGTGGGTGTAAGCAAGGCACTTTAAGAGAAAGTGATTTTCATCCTCAATGCTCATAGACTCACACAAATGGCAAACCCTTTCCGCCCATGGAGTTTTAGGAATAGACCAATGATGTATTTCCCTATGGAGTTCATGAGAGTTTGTTCTAATCATGGCTATATTAATTTTCTTCCATGAGCTAGTTACTAAAGAGAGATACTTGTGATCCTCCAAGTTATGATTAATGACCTCCTTATAGTATCTTAATTTTCTCTTAAGAGATAAATTTTCCTCACACCATAATTTCACTTTAAACTTAAAAGTAATAATATTTTATAATGTGGATATAAAAAATATAAAAACTATAATGTAACTATAAAAACTAATTAAGAGAAAAAGAAAATATAAAAATTATAAAATTTTCACATCTTCAAAAAAAATATTTAAATTAAAATATTTTATTTCTAAACTATAAAGTATAATATTTTAATTCTAAACTATGATCTAAACTATAGAATATTTTAGATCGTATTAAATTAAACTCTCAATAAACCATTTTACTTTAAAAAAAAAATCTTATTTCATTGTTTAATATTAAATTTTTGTATATATATATATATTGATTTTTGATATTATATCAATTGATTGAGTAACAAGGAAATATAAAAATTATAAAATTTTCACATCTCCACGAAAAAATAATTAAAATTAAAATATTTTAAAAATAGAATTATGTATGTTATATATTTAATATTAGATTTATTGAGGAATGAGTATATGCATTGTAGATTGTGTATCGTGTAAAAGCAAAAATTATAATTATATGACATATAATTAATATTAGATTGATTGAAAAATGGGTACATGCATTGTAGATTGTGTATGTATTTGTATATAAGACAAAATTTTATATTAAAATTATATAGTTTATATTATATTTATTGACAAAATGAGTATATACATTATATATATTCATGTATTGTGCTTAAAAAAACTTTATAAAACCAATCTAAGTGTATATTTGTTAACTCATTGAAATATCAAGTAGAAACATAATTGTAAATGAATAATATAATGTTAATTTTAAAAGAGTTTTTTATATTTTACTTACTTTAAAAGTTGATCAAGTAAAGAAAAAAATGGCATTTGCATCGAGAGGTGCAAAGGAATGTTGAAAGGGTAAAAATATTGAGTCTTTCCGCAACTAAATGTTTATGACTTACTTTGAGAGACTAAAAATTACATTTTAATAATACTTTTGTGTGTACTACTCACTCGGTTTATAACCAAGGTTTTACCTTAAGATATTCATGATTATATACATCAATGGAAGATCAACGTATCTCTCTTGCCCTCCATCTCTCCTCCCTTCCTCATGAATCAGCTATGGCTAAGTTAGTAGTGTTTGATATACATTTGATATCAAACATTTATGGAAATTAGGAAGTTAACTTTTTATTTAAATTATTTAAGTTAAAAACCTAGAATTATAATAACAATTACCTAGATCACTTCACACAAATCCACGGGCTTTGTATCCAAAGATTTTTATGATAATCTAGATTTCCGACTTCCAATTTTTGCATCGCAGAAGTCAACAAGATCACTTTGTACACTTATGATTTCTCAGTTTTTCAATTTCTGCCCTTTCTCGTTCTGAGTTTGGAAACCGAAACAGTGACATGTTTGTGCATCGAATCTTTACTTCTCGATTTTGGACATCCGATTATAGTAACAATTACCTAGATCGCTTCACACAATCCACGACCTTTGTATCCAAATGTTTTTATGATAATCTCGATTTTCAACTTTCGATTTTCGCACCACAGATGTTGGCAAGATCACTTTGTACACTTATGATTTCGTAGTTTTTTTATTTCCGTCGTTTCCCGGTTCGAGTTCGGAAACCGGAACAGTCACATGTTTGTGCATCGAATATTTACTTCTCGATTTTTGACTTCCGAAGTTCAGAACGCGGAGATCGGAAACTACATTTTTTTGTACTTTATCACTTAGCCGTTGTATTTCTGCCACCTTGGTCTTCGACGCCAGGTATCCTAGATCTACGGTCTAAATCGTTTTGGTCGTTAAATTTTGGGTTTTAAATATGTTCGAAGTTACGATCATTTTTTACCATTTTTCTTGTGATTTCTTGTTGCGCTCGAAGTTTTTACTGCGGATTTTTCTCCTTTCTCCAACTCACGAATCTACGGTTTTTGAATATTTTTACTATTGAGTGATTTCCACTTGACCATTTTTTCTGTTAATTTCAACTCGTGTCACTGCTTTAAACATGGTTGCCAAAATCCAATGAGAGATGGTGTTCACCACCTCAAGGAACACTAGGTCGAAAACAGCTCTCCAGGAGCAAAAGAATAAAGACCCCAACATCGGTGTGTTTACTGATACTAGTGGACATTTGTCTAATACCGTACATATGGACTGGTCCGGAATCTACTCCATTTTTTACAATGATGACTTTTCCTCGGTCACCCATGACTTTCCTGCTTATCAAAGAATTCAGAGTTATCAGCTCCACTACATCGCTGCTAGACCCCCTTTCATGGCCTATACAGATTTTGTCAAGTGGGAATTAGACCACACGAGCCCTAAGGAATGGTATTTTAACGACAATGTTAATATCCATGATGCGTCGTTCCATTCTGATGTATTTGCTAGGGCTTATGCACTTGGACCTCCCTCACAGCTTTTGACATCGAAATTTCTCGATGAAGCTATTTCTCGGTTCAACTACGAAGAAGTGTTTAAATGTTGGATGGATAACACATAATTGTTTGTCCCTACAACAACTATAGTCTACCCAATTTCCTGGTTTAGGGAACCATTTTCTTTACTGGAGGCTATGTTTTGTTGTTTATATGGGTCACCGAGTTGTACGATGTTCCAAGCAAAGTGGGTTCCTGTGGCGCAACACATTTTGTTTATAGGTGATTCTTTCAACTGGGCATAAGTTTTGTCTTTCAATTTGAAATATGAAATTGAAAAATATCAGAAGACATCGGGCAACTGAAAGTCAACATTCTACATGTCAGGGTTTGTGATGGATGCATTATGTGCAACTTTTCCTTTCTCGGCCTTGAATTGGAATTGGAACAAGAATTCCCCCCCGTACACATATATTGTTCTGATATGTGGGAGGACAACCTCATTCCTAGAGTCTACAAGATTTGCGACCTGTTTCTTGGGTCGATGTATCACAAAATTTTCAAGGCTGGCGCTCTGGCACGGGGGAGTCACCTAGGGACCAATATGATATCACGTCCATTCATATTGGGGGGTTTAAAATTAAAAAATTAAAAGTTAATATATTGGTGGTATATTAGGGGTAAAAAGGGTTTTTTTTTAACTATATAAATATCCAATATGTTGAGGGATATTTTATTCCACAATCCTGCCCGCGCCCTTCACCAGTCCTCCAAGCATGCCTGCACCCCTGCGTATGCTGCATAGGTTTTCCTGTGGTTTTTTGCCCGTGCCCTTCACCAGAGCTCCAAGCCTGCGTGCACCCTGAAGACGCTTCTTTCTTCCAAGACCAGAAATGTGGAACAGACAATTGCAGATCTTTCCATTTCATCTTGAGAGACTAGAGCAAGCACACGGGATTCACTAAGCGTCCCGGGGTTCCGCGAAGGGTGCTCTAGATTAATCCTCTGGCCCTCACGACACATTGAGACTTCAGCAATCGAACAGAGTGTAGAGCAGCTTCCATGAGCGCAGCTGGTAATATTCTCTCTTTATTTGTTTTTACTTTATTGGGTTGTGGTCACACTCGCTCCAATGGTTGGTTTGGACTATTACCATTTAGTATAAATCAGACCCTGAGATTGCACGAGGATATATGTGTAGTATTTCCCAGTATAAAGAATAATTTGTACTGGTTCCGAGCATACAGTGGAGATGGCGGATATGGGCTTCATTGTTGGTGTTATAGGTGAGATTCTCACCAGTATATCTATTGCACTTAACGTAGTTTCATATTAATGTAAATGCGGTATAAGTTTTCTTGTAGGTTGTTGAATTAGTTTGAGAAATTAATGGACCGTGATGTGATCTTTCTAATTTATTTGAAGTTTGGGAAAAACGGTGCAGGAAACGTGATATCGATCCTCGTTTTCATCTCGCCAGTGTAAGCTCTGAAATGTTTTAAATCGTTATATACAAACACTATAAGGGACTCTGTAAATATTGGTTTCTGATTATGTTTTGATGGACAGTAAGATATTTTTGCGCATAATGAGAAAGAAGTCCACAGAGGATTTCAACTCTCTGCCTTATATCTGCACGTTGTTGAGCACTTCACTGTGGACATATTATGGATTAATCAAGCCCGATGGACTGTTGATCTCTACGGTTAATGGGGTTGGCGCTTTAATGGAGACCATCTATGTGATTCTCTTCATAATTTACACCCCTAAAGGAACTAAGGCAAGACTGGTATGAAACCCTAGTGGAGTGGAGGCTTCTTGTTTAATTTTTATATAGATGGTAAAACTTCATCTTCAGGCAGTTTGACTGGTATGAAACCCTAGTGGAGTGGAGGCTTCTTATTTAATTTTTATATAGACGGTAAAAATTTAATGGGTTTAGTTTAATGGTTTATAATAATGATAATGATAATAATAATAATTTATTTTTAAGGTTGTTGTAAATCAGACACTAATTTGGTGTATGAGAGATTCTTGTTTGTGGGACAAGGGAACCCACTTGTAAAATGATTTAACTGTTAAAGTTTAGAGAGGTGTACATACACTACCCCTTGAACATGTCACCTCCTAAGAAGAAACCCATACTCTTAAGGAAATGTTCTGATTTATATTTACATACTTTTCTAGATTCATGGAATGTTCCAAAAAAGTGTTATGAAATGTATGATTGGGCTAAAATTATTCAAGCTGCCTGATGGAATAGATCCAGATTGTTTTTACTTTATTCAAGCTGCCTGATGGAATATATCCAGGTTGTTTTTACTTTATTGTTGATTTGAAGAGTATTGATTCATCCCTGCAACTTTGTATTGAGTTTGCAATTAATGATTACCTGTGAGAAATTGTGTGGATGCTCATACAGAGTCCAACTATGCTTTTATGATTCATCCCTCCTGTGGTGTAGATGATTTGAAGAGTATTGATTCATCCCTCCTGTGGGATGGATGATTTGAAGAGTATTCCCAGTCACTGTGACAGCTATGAGTAAAATCTTAAGCAAGTGATTGACAGATTGAAGATTCACAAGTGACCAGTATGGATCTCCCTAAGGAGACTTATATTTGAGTCATGAGCTTATACAGCTCCTAAAACAAAGATAGAATTGAATCAAAACTAAAACCCTTTTAAACATGTTTCCTGTATTTTCTTCCTTTTCATGAATTCATTAAATGGAAAAATTACATGGTGAACTACATATATCTGTAAATATCTTTGAGAATAATGAGAGTTTCGGTAATTTAATATTGTTTTTGTTTCCATCAGAATTTTGGGTCACAGGGGCATTTTGGGTCAGATGAGAACATAAGCTTCCTTGGAGTTTTGGACGGTCATGGACCATATGGACACCTGGTTAGCAAAAGGGTTAGAGACTCTCTGCCTAGCTTGCTTATGAACCAGTGGGAAGAACTGCTTTTAGCTGATTGGCCTAGTCCTGCAAATAGTAACGATTTTGAGGTCGTTGATTCAAACAAATTGTGTAATGATTCAGATGGGGATGTGCACAAAGAAGAGTCCAAGATGTTTGCAGCATGGAAGGAATCTCATCTACGAGATTTCCAGGTAATGGATAAGGAACTCAAGCTGCATCCCATTTTGGATTGCTTCTGCAGTGGGACGACTGTCGTTACCATCCTCAAACAGGTATAAAAGCATTTATGCATTCTCAATTGGCATTCTCATATTTCAATAACTTGATCCATATATGGTTAGGGTCTTCCTTCACTTCAGGGCACAGGAAGACAAAATGATCAGCTTTTAGCATTCATCCCTCTTCCTTTAGAGAAAGGTGACTTAGATTGTGCCCAGGATTGAGCAAAACCATAAGTTGATGAACTATCATGATTGAAATTTCATAAGCTGCTGGTGCAGACCTATCAAGCCACATCGAGAACTAAGGTGCCTAATGACGCAGATAAACTCCAATCTGCAACAATTTATTCTTCAGTATAGTCCACCGGTATGCATATGTGCAGTCTGTATGCAAAATTTCGTTCGGTTGTAGGAAAAAATGACGGTTGATAATGCTTTATGCTTCAGGTAATGGCACAGGGAAGACCAGCTCTGCATAAGGTGTTAGATCACAGCGACGAGTTCTTTGCACTGCTTATGTTTGTTCTTGAAGCCCACAGTTTACAATCTACAGGTAAATCTTGTCCTATAAAATATCTTATTTCTACAAAATAACATAATGAAGTATTAGAGAAATGTTTAGGCTTTCAATTAATGAACAACATTTTGACTTATCAAATGGCCAAAGATCGTCAAATACAGAATCAAGGATGTAGATTGACTTAGAAGACTTAATGCAACGTTATTTGTTTTTGCACCACCCCAGTGCATGTTTTGAAGTAAAATCAACAATGAATAATAAAAGAGAGTCATACACTAGGAGAACACCACATTTGAACCTGCCATTGTGTCAAGTCTTGTTAGAACTTAGCACTATCCTAATAGGCCTGAAATGTCAATATTGAGCCTCAAAGTAACCGTACATGAGAAATTGTATCAAGGACCTCGTGATCCCACTAGCCATGGTCAATGGTCTTTCTTCACTTTTGAGAGCCTAATATGCCTGAAATGTCAATATTGAAATCAATATTGAGCCTTAAAGCAACTTGACATGAGAAATTGTATCAATTACCTCGCAATCCAACTAGCCATGGTCAATGGTCTTTCTTCCTTTTTAAGGGTAATGGGTTCACTTTTAAGTATAAGAGTAAGGAATGAGTTTGGCAACTAACATAAGTTAGTTTCCCATAATGGCTCCACATGTCACCCTACTCTTCGGCTACATGCCATCTGATAAATATAGACCTACTAAAAAAAGACATGCCAAAAATAGCAGTTCCAATTCCTAAAAAATAAGAGTTCTAGAAATGAAAATAACTGCTACAGGTATTGAACAAAAGACCTAATAGATTACACTGTGTTGGATGATATTGATCCAACCTAAAGGCTCACAATGGGTAGAGGAGACTCACCTGGCAGTGTTTTATCCTGATATTGATGACTTGGGGTGGATTGGTTTGGAGTTGGATCCACTAGTAGTAGCTGTGCTTCTATTAGTACTACTACTGTAGTAGCAGATGTCCTTGAGGAGTCTGATGAGTCCGAGCCAGAGTATGGTCCTGTAGTTCATGCTGAGGATCTCATTTCCAACAGAGGTGATGGGTTTGGTGATTGATCATGTTGATCAGTGATATGTAGTAGGCTAGTACCTTACTACCTTGTAGCATGTTGTGTTTTGGATTCTAGAGGCCATTTAGAGCCTTGTAGATTATATATTTTGTTTCAGATATGTAATGCACTCAGCGCCATTTTGATATATTCACCCTTACATGGTGAATAACTAAGAGAGTATTATCACAAGGGCCTCAACCCATAAGCATTGACCAACCGAGTTGGGGCATGGAAAGAAGGGAAAACATTCAAGGCCAACCTGTGCAGGACACTGATGCAGTAGTTGTCTCTAACCAGCCAGTAGTGAAGGACCATGCTGAAGATGAGGTAACCATTTGACTTTCGGGTTGTGAGTGCTATTATGTTTTTTCCTGTTCATTATTTATGATTTCTGTTTCTTTGTGCTTGAATTCAGAATAGGAGTCGTTTGATTCCAGAATCCATGCCAATATGAAGGAACACTTATGAGGAGTTCAAAGCTCGAATGTTCGATTATTTAAAATCTGTATGTATTTTAATTTTTCATATTCCTTTGTAGGTAATTGTATTGTTATTGAAGATATGTTTTCTGAATCTCTATTTTCCCTATCAGATGCAAGATAGGGCATGCATGCAACAGGACACATGTATTCTTTCCAAGCAACTACTTGATAGATATGGCTCTGTTGCATAGATTACAGAAGAGAAATGGTAATTAGTTACTATCACAGCATTGTTTGTGGCTTGTAAGTATGAGGAAGTTTGGCCTCCATAGGTGGGATCTATTCTATTGTGCATTGTGTTGTTCTAATGAAAAGAGCACAATAATTAATTTCCTTTGTGTTGGTTTCTGGACACAGGAAAATGACTTTGGAGGGCGTAGATTCTTACTTTCAGAAATACTTCTAATGGTAAGGGGATAAAAGTATTGATAATTGGTTTTATGTTGTGTTGCTTGCATGACAATTTGACTTTTATTTATTGATGCTGACTGTACATTCATATATTCCAAGGAGTCTGGAATCTCTAGTATCCTTGGAGAGGCAAACATTTATTAGATTAAGTGGACATCCATATTTACTGGTAGTTGCTATTGGGGGCAGGAACAAGCATTGCTGAAGGCACTGGATTACAAAAGTAATATTCCAACACCCAATGATTACGTTAAACGTTTTATCAAAGTGGCTGACTCTGGTCAAGAGGCATGGCATGATATCATTTTCTCTTATTTGAGTATGAAGTCATAATTTTTACTGCTATGTATTTCTTGTTTCCTAATAAATTTGTACATGTTACTACAGGAGAAAAAACTTGCATTCTGCCTTGCCAATTTGAATTTGAGTGAGATGAGATATTCCCCATCTTTTATTGCTGCAGCTGCAGTTTATGCTGCTCAATGCAGAATAAGGACTGCTCCCAAGTGGACTATTAAACTTGAGCATCGCACAGGCTACACTGAAGGAGAATTAAAGTCAGTCCTTTAATCTTTATGTGCATATTTATATTATTTTTGCATTAGTTGTTGAAAATCAACTGTCTAAGGTTCATTTGCAAGTGATATATTTTCTCCGTTTATTTTATAGGAATTGTGCTTCGTTGATGCTGCAACGTCTTCAAAGTAATGTTATATAAGAGAGGTGCCTGTTCGACAATTTTTTTTTTCTTTAATCCATTACTTGGCTTCCTGTTTAAGCCCTGCACACAGTCTAACTATTAAGGATGCCTCCGATTCCATAATGCATAGTTGATGTTTGAGCCACGTTTGCAATGACACAGGACAAATTCATAATGGTGACAAATTTTTACTGCATCAGAGATGGCTCTTCACTACTTGCCAATTTTGTTTCAATTCTCACTAGTTGACTGATCTAGTTGTCTGCAAGTGCTTAGGTCTAGCATTGATACAGTGTTAACAGATCGCTGATTGTAAAATGTTTAACCAGTGAAATTTTAATGATGAATATCTTATGTTGGGTTATTTCGTTTTGGATTTGATGCATATTCCACCCATATATTTTCCTATTTTTTATTGATTGTAAGGCTAAATTATGTCAGTTTCTAAACAGGAACTTAAATGTATTGTTCATAGTACATTCACAACAAGTTCACAAAATATTTGGATAAATGCATGATCAACATCATCTTACCTTTACTGGATCTCAATGAACGTACGAAGGTGCAACATATCACAGGGGCAATTCCATCTACCATAAACAAGCTTTTTACTATTAAAATTCCATGAGGAAGGATGGATTTAGACTTGTTGCACGGTGTACCTCAATATAATCCATCAAACTTGGATTCGTCTATAGACAATGGTAATTACAAACATGCATAACTTTTTTTTAATATCTGATGTGTTAGGAGTACATGCTTAGATTTATATCGATTGAAATTTTTAATTAAGGCATCCTGCTTCACAGTAACTACCATCTATTTGGACTATGTTCTCATTTTCATCGTAGAAAAAACATGAAGTAATAACGTTAATTGCTGCAAAAGAGATTCAGGATTATTGACATCCTAGACAATGACATCTAACAATACTTCTAAATGCTTGGGACTCCTTGCTACTCTCGCATTTATCAGAGTAGTAAGCATTTCAGAATTGATCTAGCACTACTAACATTCTGTCGAGGGTCATTTTGCACAACTAATAAGATTAAATAAAATTGGTTTTTGCGTCAATTGTGTTACCTCCCAATTTTGCACTTCAAAAAGATCAATCCATCATCAAGTACAAAAATATCAGTCCATGATCAAGTACACACACTAGGGAAGCTTGAAAGATTATCCATTGTCACCTGGGTGATTTTCCTCCTCACTTTAGGCTGTTTCTTCTCCGAACAAGTGAGAATCCAATAGATCAAATCATTAATGTGTCTCTGTTAGGATGGAATTAATTATTCCACCGCCTTACTAAATGGCCATTGAAATCCTGAACAACTACCTCCACACCTACTTGATCATTAAAAGTTTGAAGAGGCATTCACAACCCTGATTTTCCAGCTCGTGAATTCATGAATTGGTGAAAGCAGCAATACATCTCATTGCTTTTTGAAGGGGCAGAATGTCCATATAAACTCTTGTCAGTCAACAAAGAGCCAAATTATCAGTGTCTAAATGTTCTTCCTGTCAGAATTCCAAGTGACAGAGTATTATTATTTTTGTTCATTTTTTGTGCAGCGAAGATTCAATTAATGAACTGAACTCACAAATTTGTGTATATACCTATGCAAACTCTGATTTTATATAGAGAATCAAATTGATATTTTTGAGTTAATTGAAAAACAGAGCTTTTGCTCTGTATTTTGTATTCTCCCATGCACTGTTTTTCATGAATTTGCAAACTCTTGTTTATTTTGATGAGATTTTGGTGTAGCAAATTTATATTTGACTATGGAATTATTTGTTTTTCTGTAGCTGTTATTAAGATGCAATTATACATTCCTGTAAATGATTGTTTACTGTCATAGAGTGAAGAAGTTATTTTGCTGAAGCAAGTTAGTTTTCTAAGTTGTATTTTTTACTCTTGATGAGTTGAATTAGTTTAAATGTTCAAATATAGTTTTGGATGTAGG
>LPNX010914336.1:62916-86719 GCA_001517045.1 Pseudotsuga menziesii | reverse complement strand
GCTCACAAATCATGTGAGCCATCGTTGTGGATAGAGATAGACTTTCTAGCAGTCATCTAGGAGAGTTGTGAATGTTGTGCGTTGAACCAAGTTTGTGTACTACGCTGTTGTGAAGCAAGTCAGCATTAGTAGAGCTGCAATTGAGCTAAAGAAATCAGCCAGTATTGTTGGGAATACTCTAAGAATTGAAGTATTGAGTATATGGTTTGCTGTTAAGTCATTTCTTTTAATTGCTTAGCTTTGGGAGAGATTGGGTTCGAGTCCCCTTGTCTTTGTGTCTTGAAAAAGAGAACACGGCCATTGAAAAGTTTATGCAAGTATTTATTGAAGACATAGTTTGGTATTGCTAATGTGAGTTGTAGCTTTGTGTGAAACAAAATATATTTTCCTTGATATTGTTTGCCTCTGGCCTTGACATTGTACATTGTTGAAGCTGCTCATTGAAGTTGCCCATTGTGTGCTACTGCTCAAGGCATTTTTAATGGCTGTGTTGGATGCATTTCTGGAAACTCTCATGGGTATTTAAGATGACAATTATTTCAAGTCTTTTTTTGTGCAAGTGTCCTGCTGTTGTCTTTTGTTGAAACATAGACATTGATTGAGGGCATGCTTCTGAAATGATTGAGTGTGTGTTGAGAAATTGGATGTTTCTCCACATTCTTCGAGGATTGGTAGAAGGTTGCGTGCCTTGTTGAAGGTGTTGATACAACCTTGTTACAAATTGCAGTGTGTGAGAGTCTTTACATATGTGTTTTAAAGAAAGGTGAATTTTAAGGGATGAATCTCATGGAATCTTTTATGTGATAATACTCTCTTAGTTATAGGTAAGGTTGACTCCAATGTGAGTAGCCATGGTCAATGGTCTTTCTTCACTTGTATAATAGAAATAATAAAAATATAGTGTATAGTTACTACTGATATAGTTAATCTTTTAATCTAAAAAGATTAACAGTATGCATTGAAGATTCCAAATCAATTTTGTTTTTGAAGTTGTACAATCTCCTAGATACCAAAATGGTGCTTGGATAAAAAGTCCGTGATGGAAAGAAGCAGTTATAAATGGTGTAAGTTTCATTTTTGAACCCTTCTTGGGGAAAACACACTACTATTTGAGATTGGTACAAATAAACCCTCTCTTATTTGTTTTGACATCATGTGATACATTTTAATTCATAATAAAGTGATTTGCCTAAGGGCGCCTATCAAGTGTTGCCCTTTCTTGTGTTTAGTTTTTTTTTTCCTTAGGTAGAAATATAAAGGGGTATAAAAAATGTAAATGAAAAAATGGATACATGCAATATATAGGGAAAATAAGGGTTTTTTAAAATCGGCAAGGCATATTGGGAGGGGGTTTAAAAAAATGATTTTGGGAGGTATTTTCCAATATTTTTTTGAAAATAGGGGTATTGTTTCATATGCCACGAACGAACGTGCTATGGCATGGTTTCACTAAGTGAAGACCCCATGCGCTTCGGCATTTTTCGAAAGATCCAGGGCATTAATATCAGTACATGGTGATTGGTATGTAGGAGAATATTTCTCCTATTTGAGGATTTGGGGCAACAACACTGTGCATTTGCTACCGAGATCCAATATATCTAAATAAACTTCATATTTATTAATAAAAATAATTGTTGTTATTGGATCTATAAACTTGATATACGATGCTCAAGAAAAAATATAAAAAAAAATGTTTTTTAAAAAATTTAGTTTATAAATTAAAATTTATTATTTTTTAAAATGATTAAATTTTAAAAGACTTTTTAACTCATTTCATGGACGTCGAGTACTTTTTTTCTAATTTTATATATTGAATCTGAGACTTCTAAATTTAAATAATTATCTTGTATATTAATCTCATTAGTCAAATAATAAAAAAATATTTTAAAAAATCTAAACAATAAAAAAATATTTTAAAAAAATCTAAACAAAATAAAGAGTGAAGACTAGATTTGGAAAGACAATGTGCACATGGCATGTTACCTTCTTAATAAAGTAGTTATTCTCATGCCTATCCATGTATAATGTTTTAGAATTTTAAATTAGGTTTAAAACTTTGAAAAACCCATTTCGTCACAATTTCGCTAAAAAATCAACACCCTCTATTTGATTGAACTTTGAATTTATTTCATGGAGACAATGGTGCACATAAGTCAATTACGACCCTCTATTTGATTAAGCTTTGAATTTATTTCATGGAGACAACGGTGCACATAAGTCCCGAGGGTTAGCTCAATTGGTAAGACGTGCGTACACTCATTTGGTTCGAGGGAAGGTCACGGGTTCGAGCCTTGAGTCCTTTGGGGTTAGGCCTTCTGCTAGGATAGTTGGTGTTTTACCACATCTACCATCCATGAATGTGGGGAAGTATTGTTGGATTTCCCATAGATCTTTCCATCTGAAAAAAAAAGTCAATTAAAATGTTGATGGTGCATTAGTATAAGTCTAAAGTTGTATTTTAAAATATTTTGGGAAAGCATGATACATTTAATGATAAATAAAATGAATTGTAATTATTTTTTATTTATTATATATAAATTTAATAAATATATATTTGTATTTCTATCATTATATATAAAATTAATAAAATATAAATTTAATTGTATGGTTCAATAAATATATATCATATTATTACAAAGTGAGTTTTTATCTTTCTTTATTAAAATTTATTCAATCCATCAAATAAAAAACAAATAAATTTTAATAAATATATATCATAAAAACAAGATTATTACAAAGTGAATAAAGATATATATCATATATCCCATCCCACTCCAAGTTCTGCATCCTACTTTCTGCATTGCGAAAAACAGAAAGCGGATGAAAACAACAACTGCGAAAAGAAAAATCAAAGTTTCGATTTCTGCATTCTGCAATGTGGAAAGCTGAAATCAGGAAATAAGATAAAAAAAAATATGAGAGAAAGAATTTTTCGATTTCTGCATTCCGCACTGTAGAAAGCGGAACTTGGAAATACATAAAGTTTTATTACGAACTTGTGACTTCCGATTTCTGTGTTCCGCACTACAGAGAGCAGAAGTCGGGAATCATGAATAATTCTTCTAGATCTGAAAACCATTGTGCCAATGGAGGTCTCGTATCCATAGGACTATTTCCTTATGTTGACTGCCTTGTATATTTTCCAGCAACCTACACACCTGGGCCGTCAAGAAGTTGCACACTCGGCTGAATTGGCTGAGTGGTGCAGATTCATGTCAGCTGAGATGGTTTAGTGGAGCTGAGGAAGCTTGCAGCGACCATGTCGATGTGAAAGGATAAGTTGAGTCGACAAAGGAGAAAGTATAAAAAAAAATCTAAGGCAAAGTAGCTTCCAATTTCTGGAGTCTAAGGTTGAAAAGAGGAAGTGCAGAAAAAGGGAAAGGTCGAAAGTTAAGTTTTTTTATTCCTGAGTTCCGCACTGAAGGGTGGAAATGTGGAATGTGGAAGGCGGAACTGTGGATAGAGTTACTATCATTTTATAGTTTTTCAAATTCAAAGTTCCGAAGGCGAAAGGCAGAACCGCAATTGAAGAACCCTATCGATCGATATGTTTTCGAATTCCGAGTTCCTAAGGCGAAAGACGGAAGGAAGAAGGAAGAATTATGGAAAGTGGAAGTTAGAACAGTGACAAACTTCGAACAAATTAAAATCCCAAAACCAAATGGCCAAACCGATCTGCGTCGTAGATCTAGTATACACGGACGACTGAGATTGAGGCGAAAAAATAGAATGCGGGAGTGATAAGGTCCAAAATTTCATGTTTTTTTATTTGCGGGTTTTGAACTTCGGAAGACAGACATTCAA
The DNA here is from genome assembly GCA_001517045.1 of Pseudotsuga menziesii. Taxonomy (NCBI): domain Eukaryota; kingdom Viridiplantae; phylum Streptophyta; class Pinopsida; order Pinales; family Pinaceae; genus Pseudotsuga; species Pseudotsuga menziesii. Next base: position 82,915 of record LPNX010914336.1, on the reverse strand, counting down.
CCCAAAAGCATGTGAGACTTTTGCTTTTCGCAGTGCGGAATACGAAAATCAGAAATTACAAGTTCGTAATAAAAGTTTTTTTTTGGACTTCTGCTTTCCACACAACGGAATGCAGAAATCAGAAAATTTGTTGTCTCATATTTAATTTTTATTATTTTTCGATTTTCAGTTTCCGTAGTGTGGAATGCGGAAGTCGAAACTTTGATTTTTATAATGACAAATTTTGTTTGTATCCACTTTCTGTTTTCCGTAGTACAGAAAACGGGATGCGGAACTTTGAAACTTTTTTGGTCTAAATCAAATTCTTTTTGACTTCCGTAATTTTTTTCTATCGAATCGTATAAAAAAATAGATACTCTGGGAACTTTATATAATTGGAAAATGAGTTTTCTCAGTTTGATAGAGTTTGGTTTGTATTTTTACTACTATTCTCGTTAGACATTTAGAAATAGTAGTCTCCCCACTCATTAGATTTCGAGTTTTCATAATGATTTCCATTTTTTATTTATAGTATTATGGATTTGATATGCTTCGAAGGAGAGATTATATCTTAGTGATTCTAATCATCCTTATTATATCCAAAACTAAATATAGTATAAACAGTGGTGTCCTACACTCAATTAAACAAATTTAAACATGGTTCTTTAAAAAAGTCTTAAACTTATTTATGGAAATTGTGAAAGTGTTTAAACTGTTTAGGCCAAAAAAATTTAAATGAAAAATTACAAATATAATTAAAAAAATTACCTACTTGCTCGATTCTAATCCATTCATTCACGTCAGTTGACATATTGGCATATTTCCTAGTGAAAAAGTATGTAATGTATTAGAGAAAGATGTTAAGACAAAATTTAGGACTGAAATATTTAATCCAGAGACCAACTGCATTCTTCATCATCATAGACAGACTCCAAACTGTCGATTGATGATATACGGAGCTCATGATTTGGGATTTTACTTTTTAAATTAATACGCATATTAACGATGTAAGGATTTAGAGTTATCTGAATTTGAACGAATTGGAAGCAGTGGAAGATGACAAACTCCAAATCCAATCGTCATCGTTTGCAAAGTCAATCAATAAATATAATACAAAACGCATTATAATTCTTGCCAGAAGAATTCAATAAAAATATAAAAAATTTAAATTAGTAGGTCCTTCTATTGCCATCGATGCCAAAAAATAGACATTTGCATAAAAAAACCAAGCCCTCCCATTTCTGGGAAAACGGGCTTACAGATCAGACTGGCAGTCTCCCTTAAAAGGAAACAAGACTGAACTAGAATGATTGGGAGTTCTTCATAGGTCTTAGAAAAAATTCTTCCATGAAAATATAAAAAGTAACCATTAAAAGTAGTAGTTTTTAAAACAGAGAAAGAGTAAAACAAAGACTAAAAAATAACATGGTCAATCAAACAATTGTTCACGAGGCTCGAGCGTCATGCCCAATCTCTTGAAAAACTCAACCTGATTGTCCAAAATCCTGTGCAGGATGAACATGATTTTGTCCTGCAGAAGAAGAATTTCACCATGGTGCTCATCTTTTTCCACTAAAGTTTTTCCTAGGATAAACTTTTGAGACCATTGCAGCTCCAGGGATTTCTGATGCAAAGAGAGCCTTCCTATGGACGTGCCAATATCGGGGATTAAATCTTTAAATTGATTTTTTTATCTCCTCTGGTTCACAAACAAATGCCTTCCAACTCCGCCTCTCTCTCCACATTCTGTATTTTGGCTTGGACTGAGTTAGGAATCTCCCGTTTATAACATTTTCTCTTTTTCACAGTTATTTTCTTGAAACGGAGGGGTAGACTCATATGTTTTCGCCTGCAATTCCCTGGAGGGGATGAAACAGAGAGGGAGTTCTTACAGGGAGGCATGATAACAGGCGAGACTGCTATCAGCAAGAGCCGAGAAAAAACAGCTTAATCAAGAAGTTGATCGCTAATGCTATACAGAAATAGCATAAACATAACATTTTCATTATATTAACTTTGTAATATTATGGTATCACATTGGATTATTTCATTTAAGAAGCTCACTAATGATACCAAATGTCAAGTCCACACACCATGAGATAACTTGAGGCTGACGATCAGTTCCATGATTAATATGATGATGTTATAGCAGAAAGGGGCGGCGTAGTTGGCATATTCACATAAGGAATCAAATAAAGAGGTCGCGTGACCATTCATGTTGTCATACTGCCAGTCGATGATGATGTGTGTGAGGATTTATCAAAATCATAGTTGAAACCCAACCGCCCGGCTGGTTATAATGGCATAGTAAAAAAGTACATGGAAACTACTCCATGTGCAGAAGAGTCTAGATGTGCTCTGGCCTCTGGAGTCTCAGGGGAAAGACATGATATTTCAGTACGTTAAAGTGACCTTTTGCGTCCTCCAAGAGATGAGGGAATCATACACAGATCACATTAATCCCAAGATATAGATATACTACATCATGAGAATCCCAAACTCATAATAACATTTCTTAAGACTTAGTCAATAAATAGGGCCTCCTACTGAGGCAAATATCATTTGGACCTCAATTCTAGTTTTTTATGTGCATAAAAACTTGAACCGTGAGTGTCATTATTTCTCCTCTCATGGTTGTCAAAGAAATAATTGGTAACATGGTGATATCAAAGGTTGGAATTGGAGGATTTGGGAAGATAAGTTTAGATTCTACTGCCGATGCAAAGGATTCATAGCTCCCTCGTCTGTCCTATAGTTTCTGGAGTGACATGGGATTGTTGGATGAGCACATGCCAATTCCGATCCAGAGAAACAACTAAGTGGACAATTGCAGATATAAGAAAGATGCAAAATCTATTTGCGCCTAAACAAATAATTTAATGTCGCCTAAACAAATAATTTAATGTTGCTACATTGTTGGGGCTTATCCAACATTTTGACTTGTAATTGGTTCTTCAGAGATTGGAATATGAAGGAATGAACAATTTCACATTTTGTCATTTCATCTCTTGTTTGTTACCTTTCTTGTATTATGAAAATAGTGATGAGTGAGGCAGTATTTTTTATTTTTAGCTTGTCCAACATTCTCATTGTGTATAAAGCACTCCTGTCTACTTTTTTTACAATGAAAAATTAGTTCTTTTATATTCAATAATGAATAAAAGAGAACTATGTTAATACGTTAATGTTTTAGTTTTTAGCAAACTATGGAAACTATGAGTTGAAAAAAACAGATACGTGCATTCGAGACTGCAGAAAGCGAAATACGAAAGCGCTACACAAGCTCTACTTAGATAGAACTCTTATCATATTTTCTTAATACTGTTTTTATAATTTATTTTAAAGACTTTTTTAACTTGTTTTTTTAGTTGAATCAACTTCTTTTTTCTAAAATAAAAATTAAATAAATTATTATGCAAAAAAATGAATAATATAAAAATCACATAATTGTAAATTTCAAAAGTTTTGTATTGTTGAACATTTAAATCTGTCAAATTTTCCTAAATGTAAATTTCAAAAGTTTTATATTGTTGAAAATTTAAATTCGTTGAATTATCGTGGACAAAGTTTCTTATATTTGACTTGAAAACGTATCGAAGTTTCACATTCCGCAAGTCGAAAAAATGAACAAAATATAAAAATAAAAAATTACAAAGAAATTTCCATCTTCCGCATTTCGCGCGGTGAAAAGTGGAAGTCGTAAAGCACATAAAGTTAATTGCGAACATGTAACTTCCAATTTCCGCATTCACATAGCTGAAATTAGAAGTCAGCAAGAAATAAATGAAAATTCTGGAATTCGGAATTTGTCAATATATCGTGGACAAAGTTTCTTATATTTGACCCAAAAACGTATTGAAGTTCCACATTCTGCATTCCGTATTTCAGAAAGTGAAAAACAGAAGAAGAAAATTTTGCGAAGAAAAACATCAAAGTTCATATTTCTACATTCCACAGTACGAGAATCATAAATTGGAAAAATGAAAAAAAAGGGACAAAAACTTCTCGCAGAATGTGGAAGGCGGAAGCTCCCACTGTTATAGTGACCTTGCAGCTTTAGAATAAGTTCCTTACCTAAAACAAGTGCATCATAAAAACTGATACGTATCATTTTATTGACATAGCATGAGTATTACACCATTATGAAGCCACATAACCAATACAAATCACCATCATTTTGCAACAGAGCAAGAGTAACAGTCAATTAAAATAGAGCAAGAATGATTTACCATCTCATAAGCAACATTTTCATTTAGCCAAAAAACTGATACCTATCATTTTATTGACATATCATGAATATTACACCATTATGAAGCCACATAACTTACAAGTCATATTCCTTTTGCAATAGAGAAGGAGTCATAGTCAATTAAAATAGAGCAAGGGTGTTTCACCATCTCATAAGCAGACTAAATGAATATTCAAAACATTTGAGCAAACTGAAGGAAGACCTCCAAATTTAACAAAGTGCAAAAACCTCTGTTGGAAACTCTCTAATGTAAATGAAGCACAACAAAATCAATATAAGCTAAGGCAAACAGTAAGAAATAGTGGTTACCTGAAGGCCTGTTTATATGTGCAAAGCAAAGGTGGTGCGGCAACAAATGCGGTAAATCAAGTATTGTAACAAGATCTTGGAGATCATTATAAGGTGAGAAAAAATAAAGATATAGGCCCATGTCTGAATCAAATGACAAGCTTTCTTGCATTAATAGAGCAAGAATGCATTGATGAATCATTAATGTGGATGAAAGGACATGGACAAAGAGTATTCCATTGACTGAAGCAACAATGAAATGAAACCACGACCAAATTGACCCCAAAAATTGTGAGCCTAAAGCCACAAAAGCCCCTGAGAAAATCTTAGCCTAAACCCACAAAAACTGCTGGACTGAAACTTTCGCAAAATCCCGAGCGTAAAATATTGGCAAGGGCTATTCTGAATTAAGATAAATGAAATGCAGTAAAGGACAGTGAAATCATGTACAAAAAAATTTGCCAAGACCGGTCGTTGAGTGAAAGGACGCAAGCCACATGTCAGGAAAAAAGAAGAAGAAGCTAAACACCAAGTGGGAAGAAGGATCCGTAACTTGCAATCAATCCATCAAGTCCATCAATCCATTCATGCGCAGCACCGACCGTAACACAGAGGACACCTGCGGTCTGCGGGACAAAAGTTTTAGAATCGAGATTACAAAATCGGGGACCCAACTAAATTGCACTAAAAAACAAAATTGATTAGCATATGTGCATGAAAAAAAATGTAAGGACAATCAATCCATCATCTGCAGCAGCAGGTGTAACAGGCGGCCATTTGGTCAACATGGGAATGATTTCCTTTGAATGGACATGTTTGACATGGAAACCGAGACACAACACTTGTCCAGTCTCCATTCGCTAATCCATCGCGACACGTGTCGAACTGTTAGTGGCCAGAAAGACGGGGAATCTTTTGAGACTGCATCTCCATTGTGAAACGTCTTCGGCGTAAATATAAAATCTATAAAAATTATAAAATGTTCACATCTTCAAATATATATATATATATTAGAATTAAAATATTTTAGAATTAGTTACATCCAAATCATTTACGTCTTTTAAAAATAAAATCACATTCTCAAATATTTATCCTATCGCAAATTCTTTTACCTACTAAAAAACATTTTTTTATAAAAATTGAATAAAAATAAAATCTCAATTAATCACGAATTTAACTTAAAAAGAATGGAAATTTTTTAATTGATAAGAAACCATGTGAACTTGTCAAATCTCGCTAGCTCAGTCGGTTAAGGTGTGGGCCTCGTCCAAAACTCTAGCCATCATAAGGGTTGGTGTGGCAGGCCAGGTGCAATCCCCAAATGACTTTGACAGCTTAGATGCACGCATTTAATTTTAAAACCATAAAATTTAATTATAAACTATAATCTAAACTATAAAATATTTTAGATCATATTAAATTATAAAATGGTGTATACTTTATTGTAAGTTTAAATGTGATATAAAATATTTTATAGTTTAGATTATAATTTAGAATTAAAATATTTATACTTTTTAGTTTAGAATTAAAATATTTTGATTTTAATATTTTCTTTTGATAAAATGTGAAATTTTTATAATTTGTAATATTTTATATATATGTATATTTTTTTATTGTTTAATCAATTTTTATAGTCAATATAAATTTGTTTTCTATAATTACATAGAGCTTATTTATGATGATGATTAAAGTTTATGAGACTTACTTTATTTTAACTAGAAAACAAAATTTATGTTCACTATAAAAATTGATTAAATAACAAGAAAATATAAAAAATATAAATTTTTCACATCTTTATGTAAAAATATTAAAAATATAATATTTTAAAAATAAAATAATATATGCCATATATTGAATATTAGATTTATTTTATTGAGGAATGAGTATGTGCACTGTAGATTGTGTATGTATTTGTATACAAGGCAAAACTTAGATTGATATTAGATTGATTGAAAAATGGGTACATATAATTAATATTAGATTGATTGAAAAATGGGTACATACATTGTAGATTGTGTATGTATTTGTATACAAGGCAAAACTTTATATTAAAATTATATAGTTTATATTAGATTTATTGAAAAATGGGTATCTACATTGTCCATCGTGTATAGAAAAAGTTTATAAAACAAATCTAAGTGTATATTAGTAAAGTCTTTGTATATATTGAAATCGAATTGAGTAGAAAAATAATTGTAAATGAATAATATAGTGTTACTTTAAAAAGAGTTTCTTTACATTATAGTTCATGTAGAGTTTCTTTACATTATAGTTTATGTGATTATAGTTTATGTGATATGAATATAGAAAACAAAGTTTATGTTGACTATAAAAAAATGGATTAAGTAAAGAAAAAAATATAAAAATTATTAAAGGTTTACATTCTCAAAAAATTAGAATTAAACTATTTTAAAATTAGTTACCTCAAAATGTGTTTTAAAAATAAAACCACATATTCAAATATTTTTTCCATCACAAATTCTTTTAACTAATAAAAACAATTTTTTTAATAAAAAATGAATAAAAATAAAATCTTAATTAATTAGGAATTTACTTTAAAAACAATGGAAAACTTTTAAATTGATAAGAAACTATGCGAATTTGTCAAATCTCGCTAGCTCATTTGGTTAAGGTGTGGGTCTCATTAGAAATGTGACTTGAGTTCAATTCCTTTAGGCGTGAGATAGTTGGGAGGAGACACCCAAAAATCAAGCCATCATAAGGGTTGGTGTGTCCGGCCGAGTGCGATCCACGGGTAACTTTGACGGCTTAGATGCCCCTGGGTTGTGGTTATCTTAGCCAATAGTGGAAATGCACTGGCCCCAAGTCATGGGCATTTCTTGAAAAGAAAACAAGCCGTGTGAATTTGTATTAATATATATACTTCTTGATATTCTATCTCAAAGATCATGAAAAGAACAATATAAGAGAAACTTGTCATGACCAAATTTATGCATATTATGAGCCTCGCTATTGATACATCATCTCTCTCAAGGCCTTGTTTTCCATAAATCTTCTCTTGTCCCATCAAGACGATTGTTGTTAGCTACACAATGTCCTCCTCAACAACATGATCTTTTAATGGAAACATTAAGAAAACTAGCCATGGATTGGTAGCTCCAAGCAAATCCAAAAATAATGTTGTAATGCATTTTTGAGTCACCAACTAATTTGTTTCAGTTGTATTTTAATTTTTGTTCCCTAATTTTGGCTTCCATTTTGTGATGTTTTGCTTCTTGTCTCTACATATGCACACGTAAATATTCAATTGGTTGTCTCATTCCTTCCAATTGGCATAACATCTATCTTTGTATCGTTTTAACCTCAACATTCTCATCTTCATTATTCCACCTTGAGTTAGGAGAACTCATCATTAACACATTATACAACTTGACGAGAACTTTATACTAAAAACGAGACATTTTCGATAAAAGCTCTTATTTTTGCGTCAAAAACAACACCGAAATCGAAAAGTAATACTACTAGTTGTACCTTTTTTTAAAGCTAAAGTTATGACTTTTTGGAAACCCTGGCTGATGTCGATGCAATTAAAACCCCAAATCAACCCTTAAATCGAAAAGTGTTGCTATGAGTAGTGCCCATTTTTTGGGGGCTAAAATTACGACCTTTTGGAAACCCCGATTAGTGTTGGTGCAATCAAAATCCAATATTAACTATCGAATAAAAAAGTGATGCTACAAGTGACTCCTTTCTTTCTTCAATTTACGATTGCATACATCTCGAAACCATGCATAGTATAAAAAAAACTTAGTTTTTTTTTAATTCAATTTAGAAAAAAAAAACAAATTTTGATTTAAAAAATATAATTTTAATTATATTTTAATTAAAAATATGTTATTTTCTAGAACTAGATAAATTTGAAAAAAGACATTAAAAAAAGGTTAAATGACCAAAGTTTTTCAAATTAAATTGAAATTAAAAAACTATACATAAATATTTTAAAAAAATATTAAAAAAACAATTAACAAAAAAATACTAAATAAAAAATTAAAAAAATACAAAAATAGGAAAAATTACACAAACTAAATTTATATATATATATATATATATATATAAAAGACATTTAAATATAAAATAAAATAGACTCGATTCATCTTCCTGAATGCTTATTTTTGTTATTTGTTTTAATTTTTAATTATTTTTTTATTTTAGTTTAATTTTAAATTTTAAGTTTGCTTCATTTTTAATTTATATATATATTAACATAAACTGTAAAAGAAAATATATTAAATAGGCTGTGCACAGCCCTTTAGTACAAAAAATAGTAGCGAAAGCATTCTTGCAGTTCTGAGGAAATAGATACAAAACTAGGCTATATAGAAGACCTTAATGTGCCGCAGAGAGTTCTAGCATTTCGAATAATTACAGACGTAGTGTAAAAGGACACAAACTGTTGATTAACTACAATGCGAAAAAGCATTATCTAAAAGAGGAACATTATGAGTTTATTGGTTGCCCCACAAGCTGGGTGACAGATTCCCCCACCATATTCTAGGCTGCTCCTACTAGATTTTCATGGGCTTGACTTCCATGATTCAGTTGAACCAAAAGCTGAAGGTCCTCCTGGATACGATCAACTTTCCCCATGATTTCCTTCAAATTCATTTCATTGTCATCTATCCTAGCATCATGATCGCTTATCTGATAAGATGCATAGCTAACCACATCAACAAATTTTTTGACCTCCTTAGCAGTCTCTCTGTTGTCTTTGATTCCAATGGCCACAATGTCATACAAAACGCTGAATATTAACCTTCAGATCTGCGAGACCTGCATTGTCCCTTCCACAGTCCATTTTCTAAGTTTTAGATTGGCCTTTACCAATATTTTGACTTTAAGACGAATTAGGACTAGACAATTTGTTGAGAACAGAGTCGAAAGAGAAGAATTCTTGACCAAGACTACTACTGAAACACAAATTAAGTCCGGACAATTTGTTGAGGATAAAGCCGAAAGAGAAGAATTCGTGAGCTTGGGAGGTTTCCACTTGCTGCAGAGAGTCCTAATCCTTTTTCTAACAGCGAGACAAGATTCCTATCGTAATATCCTTCAGACGAGAGGAAATACAACCAAGGGTGAAGATATTACCTTCAGAGAAGAGTTGCCTGTAGAAGCTGCCTGCGGTCCGAGAAGAGGTGGTTGAACGCAAAAAAAGAGTCGTCCCAGGAGCGATGAGAGTGGTGCGAATATGATTCAAGACATTGGTCTGAACAAAGCCCTCGTTCACAGCACACCTCTACAGAGGCAATTCCACCCAAAAGATCACCTAAACATTATCTCACCGAGGAAGATTTCTTTCACCATAATCAAACAGAGCAAAGATAAAAACTTCATTGGAGGAGGCACTAAGAGGCACAATAGGAAATGGGCTATCGAAGGGAGGGAGAGGGCATGTGAAGCTTCCAGAAGAGGCCATCGTACGCAAAGGGGGATGGGCTGGAGCGTGTGGACTGTGCAGGCATTTAAGCCTGAAGGGAGAGGTATTAAATGTGAGAAGGTGCGAGGAGGATAGGTGGGTGAGTGGAGACCACTTGTCAGAAAGGCAAGCCAAGTGGCTAACACCAAGGTTCACAAAATTACTTAGTGAGAGCTTTAGAGAAAGGGAAAACCATATAGGTGGGAACTCGCTATGAATTTAGGGGATACGTTTAGTGCTGTAGTCTAAGTTGTTTATGTGGATATGTCCTTGTGAGAGGGAGGCTCCTTGATTAGCCAAAGCATCCGCAAGTGCATTGTTTTCTCTTAGAATGTGGAAGAATTCGATTCTGCCGTTAGGAGAAGAGTAATTCTGTCATACAACCTTCTGCAGTTGACGGAGCCTGAAGAGTAGCCAGTAATCATTTTGAGGATGACGTGTCGTGAGTCCCCAAAGACTAGCATCCTGGATAAGGCTGTTGCGTCTAAGAATTCCAAGCCCTTCATAAGCGCCATCCACTCAGCCTCATTGTTTGTCTTGTGACCCAACCCCCAAGCGAAATTTTTTGTCGTTTGTCCTTCAGGATCAAGAAAGATCCCCCCCGCACCTGATTTTTTTTTTATATTTTTAAATTTGGGTATTTTCCTTAATTATTTAAATTTTTAATTCATAACTGTTTTTTAATGTCTGAGTATTTTAATTTTTTTTTGCAAAAATTATATTTTTAAATTAAAATTAGGCTTTTTTTAGGTGTTTAAAACAAAATCTTGTTATGCATGGTTTCAATTCAACGAACGCAATTGTCACTTGATGGAAGCAGGGGATGCCACTTGTAGCACCACTTTTCAAATCGGGGTTAACTTTGGTTTTTGATTGCATTGACACTAGTCGATGTTTTTAAAAAGTTGTAATTTGAGCTCTGAAAAAAATGGTACTATCAATAGCACCACTTTTCGATTTATAAGTTAATTTAAGGTTTTGATTGCATCGAATCGAGTTGGAATTTGTAAAAATTCATAATTTTAGCCCAATTAAAAAAAAGGTCCTACCAATAGCACCACTTTTTTATTCGGAGTAAAAATAGCCACTAAATACAACCTATAAAAGACAAAAGCTCTTGAAAGTCCATGTGAAATTGTATAATATGTTCATTCTAATAAAAAAATTTCAATTTGACATTATTTTCACAATCTTCTATATGATTAGAATGATATGAAGAGAATGACATAACCAAGTTTTGTGGTTTTTCCTTGGTTTCTCACTATGATAAAATTATAAGTCTCATCCCAAGCAAGATGATAAATTCTTGAAACCAGTGATATACCAACAAAGAGGATGATGAAGGGCTTATCACTATCGAAAAGGCCAAGAATTACACTGTCACATTAGTCACATGAGCTATTTTTGAACTGCAAGCTCTCCTCGCAAAGCACCAAGACCAAGCCGCTTCAAATTTCACACAACACCACCAAAGTTGAGTTGCTTCAGATTTCTTAGAAGTTATCCAATGCACGCAACTAGAATCCATTCATGTCAATGCAAATTGTCATTCCATTAGAAGTAGTTTCAAGCGTGGGAGGCACAAGGAGGAGTTAAACCTCCTCCTTTGTGTCTCATTATTGTACACATATTTGCTTCCTTGTGCTCCATTGTATCATTAGAGGAAATTTGGGGTCTAAAATGGGCCTTATAAGAAAACGAGCCAACAATAAATTCTTGTGACTTGGAATTCAAGAACCAATAGAATTTCAATCAAATGAGTCAATCATTATGGTTGAATTGACATATTTGTCATAACAAAAACTACTTTTATTTTGTATTTTTACATATATCCCTGTTTTTTTACTCAAATTTCGAGCGGGAAGGCTCGTTGGATGCAGAATTAAATTTCGCATCCAACAAGTACCCACACTGCATACTTTTGATGGACTCCGCTGCCCCAAAAACAAGAAAGACCTTAAAAACGTGATGATCGTTATCATCACGTTTTTTAGGTTTTTCTTATTTTTGGGGCAGCGACCGTCATCACGTTTTTCAGGTTTTTCTTGTTTTTGGGGCACCAAGGTCCGTCAAAAGTATGCAGTGTGGGTACTCGTCGAATGCAAAATTTATCCAACGAGCCTTTCTGCTCGATATTTGAGTAAAAACACAGGGAGATATGTTAAAAATACGATCAAAAAATAGTTTTTGTCTTTCTTCCTTCAAAATTAATAAATATTATTTTATTATTTTAACTATTATTTTATTATTTTCCTTAGGAGGCCCATTTTAGACCTCAAAGTTCCTCTAATGCGCATTTGAGAATGAGGTTCAAGCATTGTCACGGCCCCTCCCCTCTACTCGTCAAGAGAGAGGACGCGACTACATTGATTTGTCTATCAAACCGAGGATCTAGCCCCATGAGCATAAACAATAATGCATTGAAAATAAAAACATATACAGATGCATAATGCAATATACAGCGGAAGCAAACCTCATTCAGCGCATTCATATATTCATAATAATTCTTAAACAAATACAGTTGCAGAAATTAAATACACAGAGAATACTTATCTTGAAAATAAGTTGTCTCGCAACTTTCTATGTCGTTGCAACGTTCCACCCAACCATATGCGAGCGTGCTCATCAATTTATCAACACCATTGCCACCCCCGAGCTAGGCATGATTTCCACAAGGAACTAGGGAACAACAGGCTCACACATAGCCAAAATATATCAAAAATCAGCCAAGCCTATCTATAGTTGGGTTTATCAAGACGCTATGGCAGTGGAAAGGTAGAATTGCTAAGTTACTGAGCTCAACCACAGAGCTATGGACAACTGCACCAGATCTATCTAACTTGGCATCCACAATACCTACACACCCAAAAAAAATCAAGACAAAAATTAAACGGAAAATAGAGCCAACTAAAATTAATGAGTCATTCACATAATTCCAATACAGGAAAATAAAAAGGCAGTAGAACCAAAGAAGAGAACCAAATCAATGGAAGGGATTTAGCTGAAAAATACATCTATTTCTAGTAGAATTGAGTGAGAAACAAAGAATTGTATACATCAAATTGATGTAGTGAATGATTGTGATAAAAACCATGGAAACAAATATAACTCGATTTCATTGGTGGTAAACGAGTGCATAATATAAGATTTGGAATAGAATTTGTATGGATTTTTTATAAATTACTATAGATATTGCATGGATATGGGTCACTAAAAATCCATGGTCCATATTTTCCACTGATTCTTTGGCACAAATTTCCTTTTTAAACTTCAAAAGCCTTGTGAATCTTGTTAAATTCAATCATATCTGTATGATATTTGTTCAATTAAGTCCATTATCTAAATGTGTCTTGTTTTCAAAGATAGACATAATATCGAGGATGGTTTTAAAGAACTACTGGGGCATATTCTGTTAATGAAAGATGTTTTTGCTCCTAGTTGTGATCCCATACAGCTTGGGGTGTTAGGGGACGAATATTACCCTGGGTAGGGCGGAAACCAGTCGGCCATTATCAAGTTGGAAAGGAAGGGCCTGGTTGGAGCTTGCAGTTGGACTGATCTCGTTTCTGATCCCAACTGATCACACTAAGTGCAGAGGGAGAGCATATGCTACTGTTTTTACAAACTCATTACAAGTGAGATCACTGCTTTTGATCTCAGCTGATCGCTCGAGGCGCAGAGGGAGAGCATACACAGTGCTCGACACAGAGAGAAAATGCAGAAAGCTTACTAGACTCAAAAAACACTCGGTGTCCAAATGAGGGGAGAGGCACCTTATTTACACATATTTTAGCCGGTAAACCGGTGACCCGAAACTTACACCTATCGGTAAAAAGACTTGATTCGAATCTCATGGAAGTGGATCAAATCGCACATTTTGTTGGGTAAGTCACCCAAGCCATGTGAAAGAATCTACGGACTGACAACTAGACTGGACTTTTTACAAAGTGGAGCTACTATTAGCGGCCCACGACGCTTTCCATTATTCATTGTCATAATTACAAATACATGGGTTTTCCCCACATGTACAACCAGCGAATCTATTAGAGTCAGAATCATTATCTAAACCAAATTCGGTATCCGGAAATAAGCAATTTGAAAAACATTGTTCCACATCGGATCCAAGCATGACTTCATTAGGAATACAACATAATTCTCCTTGAAAAATGGATTCAACTTTAAGGTTTAGAGGAATTCTTCTTGTATGAATTTTATGATCTAAGAGGTGACCATTTTTGTCCATTCTTCTGAATTTATGTTGGGTGAAAATAGGGGGTTCAAGAGGAGAGTAAGCTCCTCCAAGATGTCGTAATTTAAATTTAAACCACATATGATTGTGGTGTGCTACAATCATATCAGCTTGAAGGTGCAGAATGAAGTTTGCACGTCGTTGAACCCAATCTTTTCTGGGACAGAATTTATCAAGGAAAACTTCTGTCCATCCGGACCATTGTTGTTGCACCAGTGTAGAAGGATCTCCACAAATTATTATTTCTCCTTGTTCTTTGCAGAACTGCAATATGAGGTTATAACTATTCCATGTTAAAAATCCTGGACCGATATCCACATAATACAATTCTCGTCCATCTGTATAATCTGTATCAACCCAAACGTGATTAAGCTGTTGAAGCTGGTGCATGGCATTTTCTAAGCCTTTATAGGATTGTTTTTCCCATCTCTCCAATATTTGTATTTTCAGAGGAGAGGCATTTACTTGTTGGATCAAGGAGAGGGAAAGATACTTATCTGCTTCCTTTTTGCTGGCGCAATTCAAAAAATCTTCTCTTTCTTCCTCTGTTAAGGGATCATTGAAGATCCGAAGTTTAGATTTTTTGTTTGACGAGCTGGATGCTCCATAGCCAAACATGTTGAGGCTAGGTTTCTCCTGTAAGTCTACTCTGGTTAGCATATCAGCAACACAATTCAAATATCCTGGTTTATATACAATTTCAAAATCAAAGTTTTGCAACCAAAGAAACCCTTTTAGAATCCTAGAACTATTTTCTGCCATAAGATTTTCATTTTTGAATATACCAGGCATTATTTTCAGATATGTTCTAATAATGAATTTGACAGGTTTTAGATAAAGCTTGAAATGGTTTACATTCTTTTTGACTGCGATGATTTCCTTGTGACTTGACGGATAATTGATTTTTGCATTTTTGAATGCTCCTGAAGCATAGCCGTAGATTTCTTCTTGATCACCATGTTTTTCTATGAGAATACCTCCCCAAGTTTTATTGGAGGCGTCTGTTTCAATCACCATTTGACCCGAGCCTTGTGGTAGTGAGAGTGGCGGAAGCTGTTTTACTTTTTCTTTGATTTGCTTTACTGCATCCGTCATATCTTTATTCCATCTTAGGGGATTTTTCTTCAGTCGTTGCTGCAGCAGATGAATGTCATATGCCTGTCCTTTGTAGAATGGCCTAATATAATTTAGGCTTCCCAAGAATCTCTGCAATTGAACCTTTTCTAAGATCTGATCAGGAAAGTTAGCAAAAACCTTCAGGACATGGTCTTGGAGGATCACCTGTCCTTTACTTATTTTATATCCTAAAAATTCAATGTCCTTTTTGCCAATTTCCATTTTGGATTTTGACAAAACCAATCCATGTTTGAAAACCAAAGAATAAAATTCTTGAAGATGTTTCAAATGTTCCTACAGATTGTGGGAACAAATAAGGATATCATCTATGTATACTAATGCCCATTTCTTTTCTCTGAAGACATCGTCCATTCTTTTCTGGAACTCTGATGGTGCATTGTTAATGCCAAATGGAAGGACCTTCCATTGATATCGGCCATGAGAAACGACAAAGGCAGTTTTGTACCTGTCTTTTACTTCAATTCCAATCTGGTAAAAACCAGACTTCAGGTCAAACTTGCTAAATATGGCGCAGCCTGCTATCCTTTGCAACAAACTAGATTTATCAGGCAGAGGGTAATGAATTGGTTCAAGGATTTTGTTCAAAGGTTTAAAATTCACAACCAGTCTGGGTTTTCCTCTTTTTATCTCAGAGTGCTTATTGACAAGAAATGCTCGACATGCCCAAGGGCTCTTAGAAGTTTCTATAAGGCCTTTGTCCAATAGTTCTTTGATGTCATTTGCACAAAATTCTCTTTCTGAGGGAGACATAAGGGCAGCAGAGGCTTTTTGAGCTTTGGGTGTTTCTAGGGGGTTAAAAGGTAAGGAAACAAAGTATTTTTCCCTGGTCCAAAATGCATTAGGTGACTCTGAGGTGCAATCCTTCTCTAGTTTAGAGGAAATTTCGGAGAGGGCAGATTCTTTGTGCATTTCTCCATAGGCGATGCATCTTTCCATTTTGAATAGTTCTGCAAGACTGAGAGTGGGGTTGGATTGGGGAACAAGATATATTCTTACATTTGTAAGAAGCGGAATAGTATAGAGGGGTGGAAACTCTTCTGCCATTTATTGTACATGAAAAATTCATATTGGGCTCATCAACTATAATGGGGCTGACTTTATGCAAGAAGGGTGATCCTATGATGCAATGTTCTTTCAAGTCGTCTAGTCTGTTGAGATGCAGAACTTATTTTATTCCATTGATGCTTATTGGAAAATCTGGAACTCGTCTTTTGAGCTGTACAGGAGTTCCTTCAATGGCCACACCATGTTCGTTTGTTTTTTCCCAGTAAAAAGATGGTATAGCATTTCCTTTTGCCAAATTCATTTGGCAACCTGAATCTATCAAACAATCAAGCTCATAAGATTTGAATTCAGATGGACAAAACTTTATTTTAATGAAATATTTAGGACCAGTGAATAGTCCTAGAGATCGTAGTGATGGTTCATCATTCTGACAGTCTTCTGTTCTTGAATCACTAGTGTGCTGAGAATGTTTTGGACTTTTAGCAGCTTTTGGTGACTGTAATGCTTCGACATATGCTCTGCACATTTCTTCATCAGAGGATTGGTCCCTTTCTCTTGTTGTTATCTCAAGCATTCTTTTCAATTCCTCTATTTCTTTTACCAGCTTCTTTAGGGAATACTACTTATCTTTGATCTGTAGTCTTATTAGATTTTATTTACCTTTTCTAAACTTTTGTCTATCCTCACGATGATTAGGATAGCCTTTGTATAAATTAGCAGGTTGGTAGAATGTTGGATTCTTGCTAATTTCTGGAGAGACAGATTGCTCTTTTTCTTCTGAGACTTTTTCTTTTTCTTTTCTTCTTGTTAAAAGCTTTCTTCTTTATTTTTTCAGATCTTTCCTTTTCATATATTGATAGACTGGGGTCTCAGACAATTCTTTGTCTATTTCAGCAATCCTAAATTATGAGGAGACCTTAGGCGGGTTAAAAGAGAACATATA
The DNA here is from genome assembly GCA_001517045.1 of Pseudotsuga menziesii. Classification (NCBI taxonomy): domain Eukaryota; kingdom Viridiplantae; phylum Streptophyta; class Pinopsida; order Pinales; family Pinaceae; genus Pseudotsuga; species Pseudotsuga menziesii. The sequence continues at coordinate 65,628 of LPNX010914336.1, read as the reverse complement.
AAAACTGAAATCAGGAGGACCAGAGACACCTCCTAAATTTGCTTCTTCATCAGAATCAGAAGAAGAAGAGTCAGATGAGTTTGGAGCAAATTTATCTAAGGCAGGGTCGGAATCAGAGGAATCTCCTTCTTCAAGTAAGAAGATGACTTCACCTTCAGGGTAGTCTCCTGCTGCACACCAAGCTAGATCCCACCAGGCTGGATCCAGGTCTTCTGAAAACATGGCAGCAAGTCTAGGCTTTTTATTTTTATTTGGGCATTTGTTAACCCAGTGACCCTTTTTACCGCAGATGAAACATTTTTCTTTATCTGCAGGTTCAGATCTTTTCTTAAAGTAGGATTTCTTTTAAAATCTTTTGCCTTTTTTATGCTTATAGCCTTTGTCTGGATGAAATCTAGGTACACTAGTATATTTGGGCTGTTGTTTCTTCTTACAACTACATGATTCACGCATGAAGTGTCCTCGGTTGTGGGCGCCACACCCCCAATTTGGCATTTTTGCAATATCTTTACAAAAACCCAGGGAAAACATTGAAGAGTGTCGCTTGAAATCTTTAGCCACTCTTTTCTCCAGACAATGTTCTTACCAAGTTTCCATGATGAATCCAAGCAATTGGGCAAGGGAAAGACCTGACAGAGGGATGTTTTTATATTTAAGGTGTTGTTCAACAGCATCAGGAACATGGCCAAGAAATCTTCTCAAGTAATGTTTCAGATATGCGGGCTTATCAGCATTGGCAGAAGAAATCAACAATTTTTGCATATAGCAAAAATATTCTTCACTCTTATTTAGGTCACAGATTCTGGCAGACATAAATAAAGATGCAAGATGTTCATAATCTTCATTTTCATCGGGACCATAGAATTCTTTACCAAGGGCAGTAAGAATTTGTTGGTCCGCATCTTTTGGATTCAACATTTCTTCTCTAGATTCATGGGGAATCTAGCGCCACCATTCTGAGGCTAGCCTTGAAAATTCGGCAACCAGCTGGAGTGCTAGTTGTTGGCCAGTTATTGTATTGTCCTGTGTTCTTTTGTACAAGACCCAATTTGATATAAGTTGGATGGCATATCTAATCTGGGCGTGGGATTGACATTGTATGTTCAACACAGGTTGATCAGGCATCTAGGAGATTAAAGTATTCATCCCATTTATCCTGAAACTAAGGGAACGAGGTACTGACGAAGGAGAAGTGTTAGGGAGATCTGACATTTCAGTATCAAAAGGAGGGGGAGGACTTGTTATCTGAGGATTAGTATGACCTTGGCCGTATGGATTTGAGGATCCAATATTTTCTCTTTTTGGGATTCTGAATGCTGATAAATATTTATCTGGGAGGGCATTCGGCATTTGTTTGAACTGGGAGACAATATTTCTTAACTCTTGAAGCTCTTCTATTTCTTGACCAAAAAGGAATTTGGGTCTTTGGTCATCTTCTTGGATACCCATCATTCTAAAAGAGTATCTTCTTTCATGTTTGACTTTATGGCCTTTAGCTACAAGTTCTAAAGCAGTTTGGCTTACAGGGCTCTTTTTACTATTTACATTTTGTGTTCTGGCCATCATTTTTCCTAGGACATCTAGCCTTTTTTTCTAATTTTTTTCTTGCTAAGATAATAGCAGTTTTTACTTCTTCTTGTCCTGCAAGCAAGTGATCAATTTTAGCTTCAAGGAAATGTCCTCTTTTTCTGTCTGAGCTTTTTGTCTGAGAATTAAAATATCAGAGGCTATGTCATCGATGTTTTGGCCAGTCAGTTGTTGCTGATAATTGTTGTAATTAAGCAACTTTATTTCATCAGAGACACTTTTGTGTGGATTTGATGATCTATGTGGCATGAACTCTCTTTTAGAAAGACCATCATGAGCAAACTGTCGAAATGGGGTATCAGGAAGATTTCTTCCTGGATGGAACGAGGTATCACCCTGTGGGTTTGTGGAGGTAAAACCATGGCTACTTCTAGGGAGAGACATCATGTACAAGCTTACTCCTTTGTTTCTGATTTTTAGTCTTTCAAGTGCTTTTCTGCAGGCAGAGCAGTTTGCATGCTGACCTTTGTGCTCATTGTTATGAACACCTGAAAAAGAAAGGCGAGAAGAAGAACAAGGTTCAAACACGGCTGATCTTTTAGAAGTATTATTCACAGAGGAAGATCTTACAAGAGGTGGAGCAAATTGGGGAGAAGGAAACCCTTCAGGCAATTTAAAAGAGTTTGAACATCTGTCAAAGACAAGGGGTTTGGGAATAGAGAGTTGTTGGGTTTTTGTTTTTTCAAAGGCTCTCAACTCTTTGTATCTTACCTGCCATTGCTTTGGGTCACTGATGCTAGTCCGGTCAAAGGTGATAGGTGTAGAATTTTTTGATTTATCAGTTTCTACCATACTTAGTAGGCGTGAGCTTTCATGGACTTTAGGGGTAAGAGGTGCAAGGGAATCATTTCCAAAGCGGATTATGACCAACGATTTAAGCTGGATGATTTTAGAGCCAGTGTCCATTTTAAATCCTAAGGGACGAATATAGGCCTTGAGCAAATCATATATGTAGGGATCATCAAGGCTTATGTAATACTTAGGAAAGATAGTACCAAAAAATGGGCCATTGTGCAAGGGGCCTTCAAAACCTACAATTAAAGCATCAGCAAAATCTAAGTGGCGAGTATCCAAAACACAACACAAGGAAGAAACATTCATATAAGGTCGTACGAACGGACCAAT
>LPNX010914336.1:7755-60676 GCA_001517045.1 Pseudotsuga menziesii | reverse complement strand
TAGGAGACTCCTAAACTTATGCAATCAAGTGCAATAAGTGGCAATGAGCCTCAATTAGTGTTCCCCACACTTTGGTAACTGAAACATGTGCCCTAATTAGGTCAAGTTTAACCAATGGTGCTAATGACTATAAATAGACTGGATAGACTCCCGATTTAGACATGACTCCCGATTTAGACATATGACCAAATTTGAACAAGGGAGGATTAATAATCCTAACAAAATGTCACTAATGCAACGAGGAAAAACAAAAAGACGAGGGAGGGTATAAACTTTAAAGATGACAACATATATCAATGGTTAGGAAAGCTAGGAAAACATTAATGTGAAAGAATAGAATGGAACATAGCAATCAGACTAACAAGAAAGTTGAGAATTGGGTCAAAAATAATAAACAAGAAGGATGATAAGGAAGACAGGATACACTCGAATAAAAAAGAGACAACCAAAACAAAACCAAAGAAAACTTTACAATGTGATTAGGTATAAAACACAAATACCTGATAGTTATATTTTGATGTCGCTTGGGATTCATTCTTACCAAAAAAAATCCACTTTGTCTTAACTGTTATTGTTTTAAGGAAAAAATAACAATATGAAATGGTGAAGAGGGGCAAAGACTGACTGCAGGACAAAGGATAACAGAAAAATTACAGAGTCAGGGCTGTGGATTTAAGTGGGCCCAAGAAGATTATATAATAAAACACAAGCAAAGCTGGAACAGTAGTTGCTAAAATATATAGAATCATAAATAGAATGGATGGAAAGAACTGGTAAATAATGAATTTAATGGTTATGACAACTACAAAATGAAAAATAAGAACAGTAAAACTATAGAATACTGGTGATCAACAATATACTTCAAGATTGGATCCATTCTGACCATCAGAGCATTTACATGTCCATCAAAGTACTGGCATGTTAAGACCAGATAAGCAGAACAAAATTGATATAGAGGGGGGTAGTTAGTGAATTCTGATAGTCGGCAAGTAGTGTAATTACAAGAATGGGTCACATACAGTCTACAGATGATGTAAGAAACAATGTTGTAGAAACTATAATTATGAAATATAAATCTGTAAGAAACAATGTTGTAGAAACTATAATTATGAAATATAAATGAATACAACGAAAGATAAATATGGCAGGGCAGGGCATAACATAGACTTGTCAAAGAAGAGCAACACAACTTGCAAAAGTAAAATAGAAGTGTCTGGAACTACATCACTGATGCAACCACAAATATACTGAAAAACCAAAAGGGGAAAATGACTGTAGGGCAAACAGAGGCTTACATTATACAGGAATTCCAAACTGAAAGGGGATGTGGAGGTAAGATTTGAGGTGAATCAAGACTCAAACGGGACAAAAAGTACAAAGATAAAATAGTGGTCACAAAAAATTATGAAATTCTAGATCAAATGGAAGAAAGATGAACAACCTAACAGGGATACAGGAAAATAAGGGTTATGAGATGTACAAACCCTTCTTGTAGATTGGCATTTCTGACTATTCTATAAATAAATAATTGAAATTTTTATATGATACTCAAATTCCTTTGTTTATAAATGATGTGGTTACAGGATGCATAATTAGTTAATTGAAAACTGAAACTCCAACCTTGTCCCCAATTAGTCCTCAAATTTGATATGCATTGAAATCATCCACAATAGTTGTTTCTAAAGTGCCTCCACAATCACACCATAAGCTAGATGTATAAATTTACCCAAAATTCTGCTCACATAGCCTTCAAATATTGCCACTAACACAACTTAACAACCTTGAAATTCAAACTCAGATGCCAGTAGTAAGTTCCTGAGTTTAGTATAGCATATATAATCATATATGAGGTGAATATTACATTGATGCACAATACAGTGATGATACGATCTTTAACAGAACATAATAATTATAAGCAAGAAGTTAACTAACAGAGTGCAGTACATTTTTAAAAATGAAGGGAAATATACAGATCACATGCAATGCCAAGAGATTGTTGCCTGCCATCATTTCCTTCCAACAAGCCATATGATACCCGAGCCAACCAATGACAATGTCAAGAAATAGCAACAAATGAAACATACATAAATGAAGTAATTAGGGCTCTCATATGAGGAAAGGAATTAAAGCCTTTCGGTGAGAGGGGAAACCCTCAAACTTCTTCATATACCATGCTCTGGTTGATAAGCTTCGGCCCAACAGATACAAGGACATTGGAGTAACTATGAAGAAACCAAATGCAGTCTGGGAGATGAAGGCAAGCCCAACAAAATCAATAATCTCGAAAAGGTAATGCGGACAAACCACAAATTCAAACAGCCCTCCTTGTGGGATGCGGTATCCTTTGGCACCATCCTTCCGAAGCCTTGACAGCAAGTAGTGATGGTACAGGTTCCCACTCATGCCAATGATGAAGAGGAGAATACCCAGTGGCATCAAATTCATGGATGGCGATGCCAGGCTCTCAGATATTTGCATAACATAAAGGAAACTGGCAGCTGAAAAACTGTACATGAAGGAGACCGGAATGGCGGTATCGATGGCCATGCCTCCAGAATAGCGATGAATAAACAGCACCTGCGTACAGATTACATAGCAGAGTAGAAAAGAGAAAAGGTTTTCATATACAAATTACAGAAAATGGAAACAAAAGAGAGAAGGGAGCTGATTGAAGAAAAACGAACCTCTTGAAGAAATGAAGCACTAGTGCAAATCTGAGAAAATGGAAACAAAAGCGAGAGGGGTTAATCGAATAAAGATTACCTCGACGACCCTCTTGAAGAAATGAAGGGCTACTGCAACTGTCAAGACGAGGAGATGAATGCCAGCCTCCGTTTGTAGCTGCCAAGTCATCGAAAACTGCAGGAGACCTGACTTCTGAAGCAAAATGCTGGCATGTGGCCAGTCTAACTTACAAAACAAAAAGAATGTAGCGATTAGGCAGGCTGGTGCGTACAACAAAAGCATTCCTGTTCTGCTAGATATCTGCACTGATGGAGATCCTTGACTGAATTTTGAGTATTTGAGATGCATAATTTCTTTGTATTCCGTGATTCCTAAAACCAGGCCTGTGACGATGCTCATGAATTCTAATCCTTGAATGTATACAGATGGAGGATTCTGAAACAAGGAAGAGCCCATCGTCGTTGTAATGTTCAAAACCAAATTCCCCCTTTCTGGTGTGATCACGAATTCAACAGGTTATAGAAAAATGAGGTTTATTTATACTCGTGCATAAATTTACAGCACAGGGTAATGATAAAAATTACTGCTTTATAGAAAAAGTAAAACCTGTCAGTGTGTAACAGTTTTGTTGGCCACATTTTTGTGGATCTTATTTTCAAAATGTTATTAATTTTTATTAATAGGTTTTTTTAAGATAGGTGTATACTTACATAAGTGGTTCTTATGATATATGTAATAATGGAAATTGTTAGCTTACTTTACTAAAACTTGGTTCTTATGATATATGTAATAATGGAAATTGTTACCTTACTTTACTAAAACTTTTCTATTTGATTGAAGGGTAGGTGGTGAGTTTTCCTTCAATGAGGAAGGTTTTGCTTTCTTTCAATTTCTTCTTTTTCTTATATTGGCTTAGCATTATTCAAATCTGGAGTACTGCCCTCACTTTCATTGCCTTTCTTTTGCCTTTCAACCCTTCCTTTAGAGGATAACTTACTTTTCAAGCCCAAATGTGCAACTCCAAGAGAGAGGTGGGTACCATTTTAGAAGGAGAAGTTAGTTTCGAATTCTGATACTTTGATACTGAAGGACTTAGCTTAACCACCCAACAAGCATCAACAATTTATCATTTAGCTAATAAAAAATGGTTCATCCCCACTCTGTATATAGGCTTGTCTTTATGTCCTTCATGGCCTATTTGAGATGTAGTAGTCATTCTTGCATAGCTGGTAAAGCTCATCCTCACTTTGGATCCATTGAAATAGAACTTGAGTCTAGAGTCTTCTAAGCAGTCAAATCTCTACCATCCTCAAAAGGATGCCTAAGTAGGCTATAATAACATTTATTCTATTTTTATTGAGTTTTAAGTAGGCTATAACAAAATTTAATCTATTTTTATTGAGTTTTAATTTTTTCCATAGATAATTGCAAACCACTAACTATCACCAATGTCGAGGACAATGCCACCTCGTGGCTCTTGTTAAGCATTGAAATCAATATGCATTATAATCATTTAAATATTATAACAAAAATACTTAATAGTTTATTAATGTTATTAAAAAACTTGAAATAAACAAAGAAAAAACTTGAAACAACCAATTATTAAGTATTGAAATCATTAATTAAAATAAAAAAAGAAAAAACTTAAACAACCAATTATTAAGTATTGAAATCTATGTATATTTTAACGATTTAAATTTTTTAATTTTATATTAAAAAACTTGAAACAACCAATTATTAAGTATTGAAATCTATATTATTTTAATGATTTAAATATTATGAGGAAATTTCTTAATAACTTCTTAAAATTTTCTATATAATGAGAAAACTTGAAACAACCAATTATAAAACATTGAAATCTATATGTATTTCAATAATTTAAATATTGTAGAACCATCTTTTAGTAGTTTTTTTTTTTAAATTTCAATTTATAACAATCCTATTAAGCACAGAAGTATATATGTATTTTAATGATTTAAATATTATATAAAAAGTCTTAATAATTTTTAAAAATTTCAATATATATTTTATTGATTTAAATATTATAGAAAAATTCTAAACAGTTTTTTATAATTTATATATATTTTATTGATTTAAATATTATAAAAAAATTCTCAATAGCTTTTTAAAATTTTCTATATTATTAAGTATTGAAATCTATATTATTAAGTATTGAAACAACCAATTATTAAGTATTGAAATCTATATTATTTTCTATTTAATTTCAATGTACAATAACCAATGAATTAAATATTAAAACTTGAAACGACCATCTATTAAGCATTGAAATTAAATATTAAAACTTGAAATAACCATTTATTAAACATTAAAATTCATATATATATTAATATTTAACGATTTAAATATTATAGGAAAATATTTTAGTAATTTTTTTAAATATTATAGGAAAATATTTTAAATCTGAGTTCATACACTTAAATACACCCAAGTCATTCAAACCCGTGGACAGAAAAAGGGAGTAAGCTAGCTATGGAGCAATCCTCCCTCATCGGACTGAGGAGAAGCAAAGTTAACGTTGACTTTGCTCCTCCTCTGTCCGATGGAGAGAGGATTCTCCATAGCTAGCTCACTCCCAGAAAAAGTAGTAAGTAAAGGGAGTTCATTCAAAGTCCATGTGCCTGAAGTCAGATTTTGTTTTTTACCGGCCATTTTAACGGGTGTCTGTCATTTGAAATTCCAACCCTGCATGTGCCTGAAGCCAGGGTATTAACTACGATGGCATCGTGATAATATGGGAGCATTAAATATACGCTGTGAGGGCACATGACAGGTCGTCAGTTTGAAACTTGTAAATCCAGCAAAATCCACCTTACACGAATGGCAGTTTTCCACCACAGAAACATCAGAACCCAAGCATATCATAATCGTAAGTGAATGAATCATAACCCATACAGGCCGATGCAGTTCAGCAACTCATTAACAAAAAAACAAAACTACCCTATATTATGTATATGTCATGATTGACTGATAAAAGATTACATATTATTTAAAATAAACAGTTTTATAGTTATATATTATTTTATGTAGTACAGGCCAGCAGAGGTGTAGTTCAATGGGTTATTCAACCACTAACAACGAGCCCGACAGTAACCATAACTTGCTGCACGCTCATTGATTTTCAACTTTATCATCAATTCTGTCACTATTCTAATCATAGTTCATTCAAAGTCCATGTGCCTGAAGCATCGTGATAATATGCGAGCATTAAATATACAGGGAGTTCATTCAAAGTCCATGTGCCTGAAGCATCGTGATAATATGCGAGCATTAAATATACGCTGTGAGGGCACATGACAGGTCGTCAGTTTGAAGGGGCATAGGTTTTTCTGGAAGCGAGAGCGACGACTATTCAGGAATTATTGATCTTTTAACCATCAAGTGGAAGGGGCATATGGACTTTCATGGAGACTCGCATGGCATGGTTGAAAGATCATCAGTCCTGTTGCTGTTTTGGACCACCTATCAAATACGCACCAATCTACCATTGTAGGCTCTCAAAGAACCATAAAAATAGATGTTAAGATTGCCACAGATCAGCTACCCAACCTATCAGGAACAAATTGGTGTTTATTGTTTTTTGACCAATTCTCTCGGGGAATTATCAATCTTCTAACATAAAGACTCTCATGGAACCATTAAAAAGATCAACAGTCCTGTCGCTGTTTTGGACCACCTATCAAATACGCACCAATCTACCATTGTAGGCTCTCAAAGAACCATAAAAATAGATGTTAAGATTGCCACAGATCAGCTACCCAACCTATCAGGAACAAATTGGTGTTTATTGTTTTTTGACCAATTCTCTCGGGGAATTATCAATCTTCTAACATAAAGACTCTCATGGAACCATTAAAAAGATCAACAGTCCTGTCGCTGTTTTGGACCACCTATCAAATACGCACCAATCTACCATGTAGACTCTCAAAGAACCATAAAAATAGATGTTAAGATTGCCACAGATCAGGTACCCAACCTATCAGGAACAAATTGGTGTTTATTGTTTTTTGACCAATTCTCTCGGGGAATTATCAATCTTCTAACATAAAGACTCTCATGGAACCATTAAAAAGATCAACAGTCCTGTCGCTGTTTTGGACCACCTATCAAATACGCACCAATCTACCATGTAGGCTCTCAAAGAACCATAAAAATAGATGTTAAGATTGCCACAGATCAGCTACCCAACCTATCAGGAACAAATTGGTGTTTATTGTTTCTTGAGCAATTCTCTCGGGGAATTATCTATCTTCTATATAAGCGTTGACCAAAAAGCCTCCGACTTGCTATATGAGCTTTAACCAAAAAGCCTTCAACTTGCTAGAATCTGGAAAAAAATTTATTGGGAAATTGCAACCTATAATGCTTGAATCATACTTTCAGTTATTTAAGTAGTTTTAAAATATTGTATTTAATTAAAAAAACAATTGCAATTTCCACTAACAATTTTCAGTAAATTTGATAAAAATTGATCATCAATAAAATTAAAAATATGGCGTTTCAGTTTTCTTTTATCGTGAGCCGATGCTTCCCTCACCCCATTCTCAGGCCTGCACGTAACTATTAGGCCTCAACGATTAGACCTGCGTTACATCGAAAGTCAGGCAATGATTAACTGCATTTTATTGAAAGTTGGGCAATGGGGCTATTAGCCTTAGGCGAAAATTATTTAGCTTGCTGACTCATTAATGCAGTTGTAGTAAGTATGGTTGAATCTTAAGGTGAGTAGCTTGAGATTCAACGAACACTATACTTGCTGGAGCTGCATTAATTAACTTGTAATGTAATAGGCTAAATATTGATCATCCTAGCATTACATATAGTTCATTAAGCCAGAAAAGAACTACTTTACATTAAAAGTTGGGCATTGGCTCCTAACCCAACTTTCAATGTAACTCAGATCTTTTGGAGCTTAATAAATTGCATGAATGAATTCTTTTAATAACGTCCACGAGGCTAAGGAGCCTATGGGACCAAAAGAACAAAGCCCTATTTCTTCTCCAAACTCTTTTCTATGACAGATCTTCTACTGCAAAGCTTGACTAGAAGACTTGCAATCTGATTGATCTTATCTTCTTCAAAGAGATGATGCATGTTGGCAGCCCTTAAACTGTCCTCATACTGAATGCGAATATCCTCGTATGCTGCATATTCCATAATAAAGTGTCTTTCTGTCTCCACCACGCCTTTATTGCAGAAAACACAAGTTCTCTCTTCCCACTCTTCCTTAGGCACCTTCCACCTACCCGTCTCACATCTAAGGTGGTGTGACCCTGTCCTCAACTACACTACTAACAGCTTTTCCTTTCCTTTGACGGCAACCCCTAAATATGCTTTCTCACCATGATCCCAGTTTGGGATAAACTCTTTGATGTAGTGGTCTTTTTTACGCCCCTTGTGATTGGTCCACATGGCAATCTTTAATTTTTCAGTTACGAAATTTTTTATTTCTTTCTTGGTGCTAGGACATTCATGAAGTTTGATGTTCCACTTACTTAGCCATTTTTTGTTTTGTTTCATCCAAGTTTTATTTCTACGGCCTAACTCCTCCTCCACAGTTACCTTGGGCCAGCGTTGATTCTCCATGTTCTCAACCCTATTTATATAGCTTAGCTTATTAGCTTGGTTATCATTGTTGCCTCTAGCGGGAAAGCACTTGCTTGAGCTAAAAATATTTCGTATGGTATTGTGGCTTTAACTTTGAGATTGCTAGTAATTAATTGTTTATGGATTCTTTTTAGTTGTCTCCATCTGCAATTTGACATACTGCTTCCCGAGACTTCACAGCCATAAAGAACAACCGGAGTGACCAGCAAACCAAAGAGGGTCTTTTTCGTTTTCCAATCCCAAAGTTCCGCTTTTCTACACCTGTTTTGAAGTGAGAATGAGGCCTTCCATCCTCCCTCCACCCTTTTCGCCCTACAAGCATCCCAATTGAGCTTATAGTGGAAGTCAATCCCAAAATATTTGTATTCCTTCACTATCTCCAATGGGTAACCTTCAAAGAGGAAGGTGGTTGGTTTGTCTTTTTCTACTTAAGGAGATGATCATGATTTTGGCCTTGGAAATGTTCACTTGCATCTCGACCTCCTGACATAAGTGTTCTAGGGCTCTTAAGTGCTCTTTTAAACCATGCGCTGTTTGCGAAATTAGAATAAGGTCATCCACATACAAAAGTAGCTTTACCACATAACCTGCTAGGTGGACACCCTCCCCATCTGTTTTGCTCAACCAAGCTTCTAACTTATCAATATATAAACCAAACAGCGTGGGGAATAACCATGGCACCAAAGGAACACAAAAATGACCATGGCACCAAAATGACACTTGGAGAATTCAGCTACATGAGGAGACACAACCATGGCACCAAAATGACACTTGGAGAATTCAGCTACATGAGGGGACACAACCATGGCACCAAGGAACATGTGTAAAGAAGCTAGAATGATTTATATCAATCAAATCCAATCCAAAACTCAACAACTAGACAAGATCCTAAATAATAGGGATGTAAGGATCTGATTGGAGATTTGATTGGGATCACATAAAACCTGGGCAAAAGCTATATATATGAGTGCACTAGAATAGCACGGGACGCCGTGTTGTGCATGGAGAAACTTTGATGTGAATGCATGTGTTGAGTGTTTCTCCCGTTTCATAAGTCCATTGCTTAGCTTGTTACGGATTCTGAGAGAGAGTGTCGCGTGGAAGCTTTCTTGTTGTAGCTTGTTACGGACTCTGAGAGAGTGTGTCGCGTGGAATATTTCTTATTGTAGCTTGTTATGGACTCGAGGATTGAGTGCCACGAGGAAGTTACTTGCTGTTCTGGTGCTTGGTTGGTAATCCAGCTCGGGGGTGGAGCGGAGCAAACCATTGAGTTACTACCTCCTATGGTTGGGAGGAGTTGATTCTCCAAGTGTGTTTCCCCTGGATTCAAGTAAGTAGATCTGATTTAGTTTCTCATATACTTCGGCTTGACTTATCGTTATTTGCATGATCAATAAAATATCTTGACAGTCAAAACAAACCCTTTGTTTGTGTTTCTTTTGATTAATTAGAATCTTTCCTGATGTATTGTTTATGCTGGGGATGTTACACTACAATTTTCCATGTTTGTTATCCCCACCCAAGCACAGAGAATCCATTGATGTCGATGTAAATTGTCATTCCATTAAGACTAGTTTCGAGTGTGGGAGGCAATGGGAGGCACGAGGAGAATTAAACCTCCTCCCTTATGTCTCTCTCTTGTACACTTGTTTTCTTCCTTGTGCTCCATTGCATGCATTTGAGGATGAGGTTCAAGCGTAGTAAGTTGTTTGATGTGGTATGAATCCCTAAAGTTAGAGGCTATGGTGTCCAACAAAACTAGAGGGTTTCCCTGTTTCTTTTCCAAGAGTGCTTTTTCTAATGAAGTTACCTGATTTGCTAGAGAATCAACTTGATTAATGTTCATTCTTTGAATGTGCAAGATTTGGACATAGTCTATTATAGCAAGCAATCCATGTATCTTTTTTAACATTCTATTTAGGATTGTTCCTTCATCATCCTTCCTTCTTCTAACGAGATCTGTAATTAAGGAAGAGTCTCCAAAGATAGGGGTTGACTTAATCCTTTGAGAGTAAAGAATGAAGATTCCAAAGAACAAGATCTGAATCTCAACTTGGTTATTGGTCGTTCTCCCTAATCCCATGCATAATGTCAAGTGCATAAAATGGTGTGTTGGGGAAGTAGGTTGAAGCTCATACCTTTGGTACATCATGTCCAACTAAAATCTATGGATCCTTGTAAAATCACCACACAATACTTTTCTATAAAAAAATTCTTCAAAAAACTAATGACTAAATATTCCATCATTATGTAAGGGGAATTTGAGTCCTAGTGCCAACGACAAGTCAAGGAATTCTACATCTTAGGAACCAAGAAGATTGACTACTGGAAAGCATCAAATAGTTAGAGTGAGATCCAAAGTTCTCCCGGAGTGTTGGTTGATAGTAGATGCATAATACCAATTATAAAAAAAATTGTAATAGAATACAATCTTTAGATCTTCACTTGGATCTTAGAGTCTCTCGAAGTGTTGGTTGATACATAATACCAATCATAAAAAAATTGTGATAAAATAAAATCTTTAGATCATCACTTTGATCCTAGAGTCTCTCGAAGTCTTGGTTGATACATAATACCAATCATACAAAAAAATTGTGATAGAAATCTTTAAATCTTTAGTTTGATTCCAATTATAGAAGTTAACTTATGTGGTATCAGACACCTAGGCATGTAGTTCTTTCAATCTCTATGTAGATTGCTCAAGCCAATGGCTTGTGTTGTGTTTTGTATCATAGTCACATTGGTCATACTATGAAAAATAATTCAACCAATGCCATCATATTGCAGAAACATTTCACAGTTTGGTTATGAAGGATGTGAGAGAACATAAAATAATGTTGATGCTACTTAAAAGTGTAAAGAGTTCACATAAACATATCAAGACAAGGAAATAAAGGAAAAATAGAGCCAACTAAAAGTAGTGAGTCATTCACATGATATCAATATAAGAAAATAAAGAGACAGTAGAACCAAAGAAGATAACCAAATCAATGTAAGGAATTGGATCAAATATGCATCTATTTCAAGTAGAAAAAAGAGTGAGAAACAAAGAATGGTATAGATCAAATTGTTGTAGAGAATCATCGTGAATCAAAATTATGGAAATAATTATAATTAAACTTGATTTCATGAGTGGTAAACTAGCATAGATCTAAATCTTAGGCTTTGTAAAGCGTCGAGAGGGATCAAATCTCTCGAGGTGCAAACCTCTTCTTAAGTATTGCACTCAATGAGCTATCTGTCACAGCCACACTTCGCAAGCGCTCTTGACTCGTCAAAGGTGGTGTGCGGCACTGCCAGGAAGACACCTTGAGGGATTGCCCGCCCAAGTGCCTAGCCTGCAGACTACGCCTTAACCCTGCGGAAACGATTTTTATGTCTTTTTATCTTTAACTGTTATACTGTTTACTTAGCCATTAGCCTTGCTGGCACATTCAATACTTAGCCAAAAGCATAAAAATGCAGCACAAAGTAAAACACAGTACACAGAAATATAGGGTGGGTTGCCCAACCTGGCAGAGCCCTTTTACTTGTATAAAAATGGAACAGTATTACATAAACGGAGTTGCCCAAGGCAGAGCTCCTGGTGCACGCCCAACCTGGCTGCTACACCCAGAAAATACAAGAGTTACAAAAATGTAAAAGACTGTCTCTTTGCCAAAGACGCCCAGCCTCCTCTGCCTCTCCTCAACGATGCCGCAGACCTCTGTGTAGTTCTGTTCTGTCCCTTTAACTTTCCAGCAGCTTGATCCTCCTTGATCCCCACTTGTTGGATGATTTGAAATGACTTGCACTTCGTTTACTTATAGCCTTCTAGGTGTCTTGCCATGTCAACTTGACATCTTGCTTACCGCACAAGTCACCCCTTGTCGGTTCATCAAGTCAACCTCCAAAACACACTTGGCCCACTTAACCGTTTCTTAGGTGTCACCGCACCAAGGTTACTTTGACTTGGGCGTTCACGGGTCCACTTGCCGAAGCCTCTAGAGTGCCATGCGCACACTTTGCTGGTGAGCCGCGCGCCCCTTTACTTTGACCGAAGCGCCCATCTCTTTGACCGTCGTTCGTCGCTAACCGTGCCGTCGCGCGCGCGCGCCCGTCGCCCAACTGCCGTCGTCCGCACGGCCGTGGCTTTGCTTACCAAAATGCTCTTTTACCGGAGCGCCCAACTGTCCGCACGTCCATCCGCACACCCGTCCGCACGTCTGTCCGTCCGCACATGTCCGTCCGCACACTAAGGCCGCGCGCCCACACCTAGGGTCGCGCACCCGTTTACCGAACGCCTTCAATACTTTGCATGCCCAACCGCACGCTCAAGGGTCGCGCACCTGAAAGGTGTCGCGCGCCCATCATCAATGTCATCTTTGCCAAGGGGTGCCCGTGCCAAGTCACGTGGGCGCTGACCTTGGGGCGCGCCACATTCCCGACCTCCGTGTCGGTGGTGAATGTGGGCGCTTGCTAACTTAGCCAAGTGAGAGCGCAACTCCATGCCGAACCATCATAACCGCGCCACCCTGCCCAGGTGTGCCACCACTTAGGTGCGCTGAAAAACGTGGCTATGACAGCCTCCCCCACTTAAAATTGTTGCCGTCCCGGCAACGTCAACTGCTGCAACCTCTGCGTGAACTCAGCCACACTGCCGCAACATCAGAACTGTTCATGACTGAACCGCAGTACTGCTTTCTTGACCACTTACTTCCAACCTGTGCTCCATGCCTTCCTTCCTGTTTCCGTTTGTTGTGCACCTCAAGGACGAACCAGCTAGGTAGCTAATCCAACTGTGCGTTCATCACTTAAGACAAACTTCCCCATTCTGGAATCATGTCGCCAGCGTTCTTATTTTCAGTGTCCGCAAGCCTCCTGCACTTTACCTTGGCGAAAAACAGTCTTTTAGGCCACCTTGCCAAAGGTGCCTAGGGCCTCACCGCCGTCGCCAAAGACGGTGAGCCCAACCACTGCTAGCTCAAGCAAAAAGACATGGGCGGTGCCAATGGCCACCGCCGCCCCTATCTTCCAAACCATACTGTCTGAAGTCGACTGCGTCGCTGCTCGCACTAAGCTCTTTCAACCGAGCCCAATACTCTGCAAACCCGACACCATAAGTCGTCCAAGTACTCATATCTGCCGCAAGCTCCGTGCGGTCATCCAAGCCAACCGAAGACACCTTCTTCGTTTGCTGTTCATCTGAGCCAACCGAAGACACCACCTTCGTCTGCTGCGACCTCCTCTTGGCCCGCTTCTTGGCTGCTTTACTTGTCCCTTCAAAGGGCTTGCTTGCCTTATCGTCGCACGTCTCAATGTGCTTTGACGTCTCCAAGCATGCCAAAACTTTCTGTTCTTGAAGAATACATAACTCTGCCACAGCTTCCTTAGCCATGGTTTCCTTAGCCACTTCTTCTTTTACCGGTTCCAACAACCGCTTGCTTTCCAAATGAGCAAGTACCGCATCAACTTCGATTGGTTCGTAGCCAACCTGCTGCAACCGCTCTCTTGTCAACTCTTTTTCTGGAATGCCTATGGCATGGATGCAAAACGCCACTATGTCCTCCGCATCACGTGGTGGATCAAATTCTCTGGTGTTTTCTCCATCCAAGACTTCTTCCAAAACCTGCGTTTCTGCCGCAACCTGCGTCTCCACCGCAACCTGCGTTTCTGAAACTTGCATTTCTGCCGCAACCTGCGTCTCCTCCGCAACCTGCGTTTCTGCTGCAACCTGCGTCTCCTCCGCAGCCTGCGTTTTTGCTAGAACCTGTGCCTTGGCCAACACCTCTTCGTGTGACTCTGCCTCAAGGTTCTTTTCAACCGAAGTGTCATTGCCCAATCTGCTGCACGACATCTCCAATGTGCCTCCATCAGCAACCTTCGCACATGCTACCGGAAAACTGAACTGTTCCTTCTCATGCTGCCGCAAAGGATCCTCTGAAATGCATAAGGCATCAATCTCCTCACTAATTGAAGCCATGCGTTTTTCCAACGCTGCTAACCTTCCTGCTGCGGATAGATCAACCTTTATCTCAATGCTTGGCTTGCTCGTTCTTTGCCGAAACCGTCTTCTTCCCTATGCTTTGCTGCGGTAAGTGCTTACACTTACCCGGGTCTTCGAAAATCTGTACCGAAGTCACCCGCGGTTTGTACCCCAACCGGCTTTTCTGCGTCATAGGTAAGCTCCACGTTTCGTCTTCTCCTAAGAACACCAACCGTCCAGCATGTGGAACTGGCACTACCTTGGCCAAACGAAGAAAGTCCTGTCCCAAGATCAAAGAGTGATCGTCCAAGGGAACAACTTTCAAGTCCATCTTGCCGTGCCACCTTCCAGCCCGAATAGGTGCTGCGCATATCTTCCCTGTCACATCTCTTACCGCAGAGTTCACTGCCTTGAACTTTGCTTGGCAGCTTTCCATGCCACTGTGAAGAGATACCGCAGTCTTCCTGCTCACCAAACTGTGAGATGAACCTGTGTCAACTAACGCAGAAACCTTTAGGCCACTTACCGTCGTTTCCACGAAGTCCAGCAAACCTTGCTGCACACTTTGCCAATCTGCGTTATGACCCCTGGCCACTTCGCTAAGGCAAGCTTCAATTGCCTTTACTGTCTCGGAAATCTCATCAGAAGGTGCCTCTTCCAGCACTCTCATTGCTGTCAACCTTGCTGTAGAGCCATCTCCCGCAACAGCTCCTGCCCTATACGGATAGTTCTTTGCGTAGTGGTTCTGTTCGCAAATAAAACACGCAATCTTCTTCTTTTCTGATTTTTCCGTTTTTTGTTGTCTTGGCCCTCCCTGAGTGCCTTCTGACTTAGCTTTACTTCGAGTAGCTTGCGACCGCCGTTCTTCTTGCTCCCTCTCACGTTGAAGCATTTCCTCAAGAACTCGTCCCACTTCTCGAATGCAGCCTGCCGTCTCTTTCAACGCGGCTGAAACTTGTTCACATCCTGCTGCGAACGTTTCACTCAGCTTTGCAACCGAATCGGTGGACTGCCCTTCGACCGAAACTCCTGTCATTTCTGCAAGTGGTTTTAATGCTTGCAAAAATTTCTGCACAAGTGTCTCCCTCTTGCCGAAGTCTGCCATCTGACTCGTTCTGTTGCTGCAGATCCGCAGACTCAAACTACTGCCGAATCCAACCTTGACGTCAAGCCACCTGCTTGTCCGCCCAACACTTTTCTAAGTGCTGCAGCTGTCGCACTCCCAGAGCGCACAACTTTTCTGGGTCAATCTGCTGAAACGGGCGTTTGCCAAACGCACCACTTCTGGATCACCTGCGGAACGCACCCACCTTGGCACACTTCCGGTTTCCTGAGCGCACTTCAAAAACTGGCGCTTTTCGTTTTTCTGCCGAACCGCACCTCCTCGTGCCGCTGCGACTGTCTGACCGCGCACGCTTCCCTGAAACGCACGTTTCTGTCTTTCTGGAGCGCTCGTCTTGAGTGCGCAGCTCTGCGGCTGCGGAGCGCTTATCACCTGAGCGCCCGGCTCCTCCTGCGGAGCGCGCAACTTCCTGCTGCGGTGCGCACGGTTTCCGGTCGCGCGTCTTCTGTCTGCGGAGCGCCTGCTCCTGCGGTTCGCACTGGCTGCGGTGCGACCGTCACTGCGGTGCGCACTGTCTGCGGTGCGCCCACCCTGCGGTGCACACTGTTTGCGGTGCGACCGGCCTGCGGTGCGCACTATCTGCGGTGCGCCCTGCCTGCGTTGTGCACTGTCTGCGGTGCGCGCCCTCTGCGGTGCGCACTGTCTGCGGAGCATCTGAACTGCGGACGCTCATCCGAGCCTGCGGAGCTACCCCAAAAATTTCCTCGCTGCAACTACCTGTCGCACGAACTTCTCCGAATTGCAGCTCTAACCAAAACTCCTCCGAGTCTTAGCTCTGATACCACCTGTCACAGCCACACTTCGCAAGCGCTCTTGACTCGCCAAAGGTGGTGTGCGGCACTGCCAGGAAGACACCTTGAGGGATTGCCCGCCCAAGTGCCTAGCCTGCAGACTACGCCTTAACCCTGCGGAAACGATTTTTATGTCTTTTTATCTTTAACTATTATACTGTTTACTTAGCCATTAGCCTTGCCGGCACATTCAATACTTAGCCAAAAGCAGAAAAATGCAGCACAAAGTAAAACACAGTACACAGAAATATAGGGTGGGTTGCCCAACCTGGCAGAGCCCTTTTACTTGTATAAAAACGGAACAGTATTACATAAACGGAGTTGCCCAAGGCAGAGCTCCTGGTGCACGCCCAACCTGGCTGCTACACCCAGAAAATACAAGAGTTACAAAAATGTAAAAGACTGTCTCTTTGCCAAAGACGCCCAGCCTCCTTTGCCTCTCCTCAACGATGCCGCAGACCTCTGTGTAGTTCTGTTCTGTCCCTTTAACTTTCCAGCAGCTTGATCCTCCTTGATCCCCACTTGTTGGATGATTTGAAATGACTTGCACTTCGTTTTCTTATAGCCTTCTAGGTGTCTTGCCATGTCAACTTGACATCTTGCTTACCGCACAAGTCACCCCTTGCCGGTTCATCAAGTCAACCTCCAAAACACACTTGGCCCACTTAACCGTTTCTTAGGTGTCACCGCACCAAGGTTACTTTGACTTGGGCGTTCACGGGTCCACTTGCCGAAGCCTCTAGAGTGCCGCGCGCACACTTTGCTGGTGAGCCGCGCGCCCCTTTACTTTGACCAAAGCACCCATCTCTTTGACCGCCGTTCGTCGCTAACCGTGCCGTTGCGCGCGCGCTCGTCGCCCAACTGTTGTCGTCCGCACGCCCGTGGCTTTGCTTACCAAAACGCTCTTTTGCCGGAGCGCCCAACTGTCCGCACGTCCATCCGCACACCCGTCCGCACGTCTGTCCGTCCGCACACTAAGGCCGCGCGCCCACACCTAGGGTCGTGCGCCCGTTTACCGAACGCCTTCAATACTTTGCATGCCCAACCGCACGCTCAAGGGTCGCGCACCTCAAAGGTGTCGCGCGCCCATCATCAATGTCATCTTTGCCAAGGGGCGCCCGTGCCAAGTCACGTGGGCGCTGACCTTGGGGCGCGCCACATTCCCGACCTCCGTGCCGGTGGTGAATGTGGGCGCTTGCTAACTTAGCCAAGTGAGAGCGCAACTCCATGCCGAACCATCATAACCGCGCCACCTTGCCCAGGTGTGCCACCACTTAGGTGCGCTGAAAAACGTGGCTATGACACTATCACCTTTGGTGTCGACATATAATATTTTTATTATTAATATTTAATATTATTTATCGCTGTCATATAATATTTTTTATTATTTTTTATATTGATAGGAACTAACATTACAACATCTCCCCCATACATGGTTTTAAAACCATGTGCAAGGCCCTCCTAAAACTATGGGTTGTTTAGGAGGCCTTGCTGACCATGTGCAAGGCCCTCCTAAACCATGTACAATAAAACCATGGGTTGCTTAGGAGGCATTGCACATGGTAACCATTTGCAAGACCTTCCTAAACCATGTACAATAAAAACATGGGTTGTGGCCTTACACATGGTTTTAAAACCATGCAAGGCTCACAGTTTTTTTTTTGCGGATAATTCAATTTTTTTAGGTAAGAACATTACAACATCTCCCCCATATTGTGTTGTTTTTATGACCGACATTTTTTTTAAAGGATAATTAAATTTTTTATGATCTCCCTTATATTGGGCTGGGCTGTAGAGCCCCTCTGGGCACAATGAGTGCCTGATATGATATCAGATTTGGAATAGAATTTGTATTGATTTTTGATAAATTGCTATAGATATTTTATGGGTGTGGGTCACTATGAGTCCATGGTCAATATTTTCCACTGATTCTTTGGCACATTTTTCCTTGATAAAGTTCGAAAGCGTTGTGAATTTTGTTAAATTAAATACAAAGATCTGTATGATCTTTGTTCAATTAAGTCCATTATCTAAATGTGTCTTCTTTTTAGACATAGACATAGAAGCGAAGATGGTTTTAAAAAACTACTGGTGCATATTCTGTTGATGAAAGATGTTTCTGCTCCTGGTTGTGATCCCATACAGCTTGGGGTCCCAGGGGAAGAATATTACCCTCGGTATAGTAGGGTCGAAACCAATTGGCCATTATCAAGTTGGAGAGGAAGGGGGAGGTGGATGGAGCTGAAGCTGGACTGATCTCATCATCTCAGGTATAATTTTGTTAATTTTTATCATTTTATTTGGCAAGCTATGTATGTTAATTGACATCAAAGAACATGATTTGGAGGCAGGTTTGTCTGAGATACCAGTATCAGCTCCACAACAAGGTTATGACCAATCTAAACAGCATTTTTATAATCACCTAGAACTTGATCGCTCTATTATGATCTCCTCATGATAAAAATTAAAAGTTATGTTGGGAGTAGATATTTTGGATGATGCTAAGGAACAACATATCTATTATGATCTCCTCATGAATAAAGTTAAGTTGGGAGTAGATACTTTGGATGTTGCTAAGGAACAACATACCTACTTAGTAAAATTAGTGAATTTTTATGGATTGTGGAAACAAAGGCCTGTTTGGTGAAGACAATTGTTAAAATTAACAATACGGAGGACACTTCTAAAGCTCTGCGCACAGTGTATAAGGGCATCAAAGATGAAGTCAATGAGATCAAAATGGAGATCATGAACTTAATAGACAAAATCCATGATCCTAATTATGCACTCCATATAATAACCTAATACTATTGCACACTCTTCTAAATAGTAGTTTTTGGAGTCTTACTATAATTGTTTATACAAAACATTTATTTTTGTTTACAATAAATATAGTAGTATTGAGCTGAGAAGCTTTTGGCTCTCACTCGTATCTAGTACCAGAGGGTGAGACTAATTCTCTCTGTAAATCTGTTGTCATTTAATTAACTTTTTACCTATTAAAGAGAGAATAGAAAATAAAAAAATAGGTCAAAGGAAAAGAAGAGAATCATGACAGAAAAAAAATATCATTGGCTACTTAAATAAATGGGAGAAGAATAATTGACAATCAACATAGGTTTACACTAAACAGTGTTCACGTTGTTTTCCCTTGTCCAAGCTACATATGTAATTTGCTGTAGCAATAAACTAATGCAATGAGGAAAAACAAAAAGAGAAGAGAATATAAAGATGACAACATATATCAATGGTAAGGAAAGCGAGGAGAACATTAATTTGAAAGAATAGAATGAAACATAGCAATCGGACTAACAAGAAAATTGAGAATTGGGTCAAGGAAAATAAACAAGAAGGAAGACAAGATACACTAGAATAAGAAAAAGACAACCAGAACAAAACCGAGGAAAATTTTACCACGTCATTAGGGATAAAACACAAATACCTAATGATTATAATTTGAAGTCGCTTGGGATTCATTCTTACAAAAAAAAATCTACTTTGTGTCTACTGATATTGCTTTAATGCAAAAACAACAGTATGAAATGGTGAAGAGGGGCAAAGAATGACTGCAGGACAAAGGATAACAGAAAAATTACAGTAACAGGGCTGTGGATTTAAGAGGCTCCAAGAAGATGATATAATATAACAAGCAAAGATGGAATAGTGGTTGCTAAAATATAAAGAATCCTAAATGGAATGAATGTAAAGAACTGATAAATAATGAATTTAATGGTTATGACTATTACAAAAGAAAAAATAACAGTAAAACTATAGAATACTGGTGATCAACAATTTCAGATACTTCAAGGATGGATCCATTCTGACCATCAGAGGAATTACATGTTCATCAAAGAACTGGCATGTTAAGATCAGATAAGCAGAAAATAAATGATATAGAAGGTGCCCAGTTACTGATAAGAGACATGCAGCAGAATATATATATATATATATATATATATTTATATTTAAAGAGAAACAGATAATTCTGATAGTCAACTATTAGTGTAGCTACAAGAGGGTCACTTACAGAATATGTAAGAAACAATGTTGTAGAAACTATAATTTTGAAATATACATGAATTACAGGAAAAGATAAATATGGCAGGGCAGCCTATGTCAAAGAAGAGCAACACAACTTGCAAAAGAAAAATAGAAGTGTGTCTAGAACTACATCATTAATGAAACCACAAATACATTGAACATCCAAAAGGAAAAAATGACTATAGGGCAAACAGAGGCTTACATTATATAGGAATTCCAAAACTAAAAGGGTATGTGGAGGTAAGATTTGTAGTGAATCAAGACTCAAATGGGCAAAGAATACAAAGATAAAATAGTGGTTAAAAAAATTGTAAAATTCTACATGAAATGGAAGAAAGATATGTTAGGAATTATGATCCAAAATGTTATGTTTAGAAGTTTAGTTTAATAAATGTAAAAGGGCATCTATACACTCACGTGATTATGTGAGGTGTCCCTTAGTTAATTTCAGTAACGGTAAATTAGTTGTTACTCTTTGGATATTTAAATCCATAGAGTTTTCCATGTGAGGTAATCTTTCGGGACTTAGCCCTTACTTTGTGATGTAATTATTTTCCTTCTTCATTTTTCCTTCTTCATTAATAAAGTTATGTGTCTGAGGACATTTTGTCAAAGTGGTATGAGAAGCTTGGTCTGATTGAAACCTGGTTGGAAGGTGCTAAAGATTGTTTGAAAAAGGTGACCTTCAAGGTTTTGGAATAGCGAAATTTTGACCATAAGTCAATGATTCCTATTCTTTTGGGCTAAAAAAAAGAATCTGTGAAGAAAAGTTTTTTATTTACCTTAGTTTTTTCATTTTACTTGAAGAGAGTAAAATATATTTTTAAAGCAAGATTATCTAAAAATTTGTGGAAGTGAATTTAAAAAAATTATAATAGGTGTTGAAGAGAGAGAACAAGCATAGAGTCCAACGTAGGTGTGAAGAGAGTTCACCGTTCAGATTAAAAAAAACAAAAAAAACAAGAAAAAAAAAAACTCCAGCAAAACACCAGCGTTGTTGAAGAGAGAACATCCTAGCATAACCCAGCATTAAAGACCAATTCGGCAAATCTGAACCAGCGTTAGAGAAGAGACCGCGTAGCGTAACTCAGAGTGAAGAGAGTTCACTACGTAGAAAAGAAGAGACCGTCCAGCACCGTGTAGACCCAGCGTGCAGAGAGTTCACCGTCCAGTGTAACCCAGCACTAAGAGAGTTCATCGTTTTGGAGTTTGAAGTCCAGCGTAGAGACCATCCAGCACCCAGCGTTGAAGAGGATGCAGCGTAGAGTTCATCATTTTGGAGTTTCAGCACCCAGCGTTGAAGAGGATGCAGTGATGATGAGGACCAGCGTAGAGACCGGGACATTTGTTTTGGAGTAGAGTGTAGCATACACCAGCGTGAAAGTTGAAGATCAATCCGCAACCATTTTGCACCAGCGTTGAAGCAGTGGAGCATTGTAATCACCAGCGTGGAGGAGGTTAACACCAGGTGATCAGCGTTGAAGCAGTGGAGCATTGTAATCACCAGCGTGGAGGAGGTTAACACCAGGTGATCTAGTTTCTGAAAGGACAGTTGTGTACCCTGAAAATGCTGCTGGTTTAAAATGGTTTAGATATATTTTGCTTCTGTTCATGCATGAATTCATGTTTATATTATATGGTTTAAAATGGTTTAAATATATTTTGCCTAGGATCATGCATGTAGGATCATATTTATATTATAATGCATGAATTCATATTTATATTATATTGAATGAGTTTATTTTTGGGAGAGAGAAGGTAAAAAAAAAGAAAGGGTTATTTTTTGAAGTTGATGGGACTGGAACTTATGACCTCCCACTCAACAATCTTGTATCTCTTCAATTCACCTATAATGATTTGTTACTTTTTGGAGTGATAAGAAGCATTTTTTTGTTGGGCATTGGAGTAACAACGAGCATTTGTTGGCGTCATAAGGAGTACTTGTATTTTCACTCACTCAAGGTTTGATTAGAGCAAAGTGAAGCTCTATTAAATTCTTTTCTTGAGGCTATAAGTGGGTCAAGGCCAAGCCCCTATAGCTCTCTTTTGTATGGTGTGTGGTGTTTCTTGCAGTATTTCTTTCATGGTGACTCTTGTTGATGCGTAATTTTGCTTTCATGTTGGTAGTGATATTTTTGCATAAAATCTTCTATTGGTGATATAAGGTGATTGTTTATTCTGGTGACATAAGGTGCTTTCTTTTTTTAATTCTTGGAGCTATAAGGTTTGCATAATACACATTTCTGGAGTTATAAGGTGACTCTTGCGTAATTTTGCTTTCATGTTGGTAGTGATATTTTTGCATAAAATCTTCTATTGGTGATATAAGGTGATTGTTTATTCTGATGATATAAGGTGCTTTCTTTTTTTAATTCTTGGAGCTATAAGGTTTGCATAATACACATCTTCTGGAGTTAAAAGGTGTTTATTTTTTTTACAATATCTAAAGTTTTAAGTCTTAATGAATCTGACAAGTTGGAAGGATCGAAAAATTATAAAGTTTGGAGTCGTCATATTCAAAGTACTTTTATTTACAATGAGTTGCAGAAGGGTGTCTGTAATGCTCAGCCTACCAAACCGACTAATCCTGATTAGCTTGCAAAGTGGGAACTAAAAAATGAGAAGGCCTTAGCATTGATTCACAGTACTGTTTCTAATGATATTTAAGTGCATATTGAAAATAGTTCTGATGCGTGGTCAGCTTGGAATACATCGAAAGATTTATCTGATTCTCAAAGTGAAGCTAAGAAAATCGATCTTCAATTGAAATTATTTCAACAAAAATTGTCTTCAGGAGGTGATGTTATGGAGTACATTTCTAGATTGAAAAATATCAAACAAGAAATTTCAATGGTAAAATTGAGGACAGCATGATGGTGACCATTTTGATCGCAGGATTGCCTGAGACATATAAGCATATTTTGGAAACTTTATAGATTACAAATAAATTGGATAATATTTCTTTTGACACACTAAGTGAATTACTTGCCACACATGGCAAAACTTTTGGTAAAACAAAACAATCAGGAGAAGATGTTTTGGTTGCAAGTAAGTTAGCAAATAGTTTTCAGGTAATCATCAAAAGGGCAATGATCAGAAAGTTTTTCAAAATTCAAACACAGGTCGTGGTCAGGGTTTTGGAAGAGGAAGAGGCCGCGGAAGAGGAAGAGGAAGAAATCAAGGAAGAGGTTCTAAAGAATCAGAAAGTATACATTCACAGTTTTCTGGAAGAGGAAGAGGTTCAAAAGACCAATAGGTCTCTGGAAGAGGAAGAGGTAATAAACAGGTCACATGTTTTCGTTGTAATAGAGTTGGACATTATGTTTCAAATTGTAGAGTTTCATTTGAAAAAATTCTAAAAAAAAGAGAATCTAAAGAATCTTCATCAGCAGCACATTATGCTCATGCAGACGATAGTGAAAATTGTGAATATGTTTTTACAACACTTGGACAATCAGAATCAATGGATTTTGTTCAAGTTCATCAGTTGGAATCAACAAATTTTGTTTAGTCTTTTTCTTCTTATTGTTTCAAAAATGATTTTGAAGATGCTTAGATTATGGATACAGGAGCTACTCAGCATATGACCATATGACATACATGAAAGATTTCTTTTGGAGTTATAAAGATTGTCATTTAAATTCAATTTTTCTTGTAGACGATTCTATTCATTTACCACAGGGAAAATGAACAGTCAAGGTTGACTTGCTAGGAATTGGAGAAAGATTGATTTCTAATGTTTGGTATGTGCCTACATTTAAGAAAAATTTGTTGTCTTTAGTTGTCATTCGCCAATTAGGACATCAAATTGTAATGGAAGATGGTATCCTTTTGGTTAATTCAAAAAAGGTTGCATACAAAACAATTATGACAGGTTATGAAGACAGAAAGCTTCTTAGGATGGAGGGAACATTCATTCCTAGATCAAATGAACATTTGAAGGAATTTGCAGGTTTAGTTCATTAGAGGAATTTTGGGGTCTAAAATGGGCCTCCTAAGGAAAATAATAAAATAATAGTTAAAATAATAAAATAATAGTTAAAATAATAAAATAATATTGATTAATTTTGGAGGAAGAAAGAAAAAAACTACTTTTTGTGTTCGTATTTTCGACATATCTCCTTGTGTTTTTACTCAAATTTCGATCAAGAGAGCTCGTTGGATGCGGAATTTGATTCTGCATCCAATGAGTACTCACACTGCATACTTTTGATGGACCCCACTACCCCAAAAACAAGAAATACCTGAAAAAACATAATGATGATGTCATCTTCATGTTTTTTCAGGTATTTCTTGTTTTTGGGGTAGTGGGGTCCATCAAAAGTATGTAGTGTGGGTACTCGTTGGACGCGGAATCAAATTCCGCATCCAATGAGCTCTTCCGATCGAAATTTGAGTAAAAATACAATGAGATATGTCGAAAATACGAACAAAAAAAGTAGTTTTTTTTAATGATAAATATGTCAATTCAACCATTATGGTTGACTTATTTTATTGAATTTCTATTGGTTCTTGAATTCCAATTCACAAAAACTTATTTTGGCACGTTTTCTTATAAGGCCCATTTTAGACCCCAAATTTCCTCTAATGACTGATATTTCCCCTATCAGATTGTGGCACATTCGTTTTGGGCACTTGAATGTTGATAGTCTTGTACAGCTCCAACAACAAGGAATGGCAAAGGGGTTGCCTACTTTTTGAAAGGAAAATGCAAAGTGTGAAGCTTGCATTTATGGCAAACAGAGAAAGATAGCTTTTTCAAAAAGCACTTGGAGAGCAACAAGGAGATTACAACTTGTTCATAGTGATGTTTGTGGTCCTTTGGAAACTTCACTTGGTGGTTGTAAATATTTTTTGTTGTTTATTGATGATTTTAGCAGGATGGTTTGGGTGTATTTCTTGAAGGAAAAATCTTTAAGTGTTTGAAAAGTTTCAGTCATTTAAAAATTTGGTTGAAACAGTGACAAAGGAAAAGATTGCTACTTTGAGAACTGATAATGGTGGTGAGCTTACATCAAATCATTATTTGACTTATTGTCAAGAAAAAGAAATTAAAAGACAATTGACCAATTTTTATACTCCACAGCAAAATGGAGTATCAGAAAGGATGAATCAGACTTTGAGCAATGTTATTTTTCAAAGGGTTGAATTCATGTTATTGGGCAGAAGCAGTTCATATAGCAGCTTATTTGAGGAATCAATCTCCTTCGTCATCACTTGATGGGATAAATCCTTTTGAGGCTTGATATGGATTCAAACCTATGGTCAAACATTTGAGAGTTTTTGGTTTAGTTTGTTATGCACTTGTCCCAAAAGAAAAGTGAAAGAAGTTAGAGTCTAGAAGTGTTAAGTGCATGTTGATTGGTTATTCCAATGAGAAAAAAGGGGTACAGGCTTCTGTCAGATGGAAAGTTTATTGTTAGCAAGGATGTGATTTTTGATGAAACAAAAAGTTTAAGTGTAGAAGAGGTTGAAAAACAACTTAGTCGCTTAGAGGAAAAAGTAACTAAGGAACAATTAAGGATGCAACACTTAAACAAGACAAGGAATGAACAATGGTTTGATTTCACTTCAAAAGTACAGGATGACGAACATGTTGAAGATATTTTGAATTCTTGACAAGTTAACTTGGATGATTCAAATCAAGTTAACATTGAAAAGAAGAAACCAAAATAACTTGGATGATTCAAGTCAAGTTAACATTGAAAAGAAGAAACCAAAATGGGCAACTAAGTTACTTCAGGATGTTAAGTTTGATGAAAAAGGCAAAACAGGTACAAGGAGTTCTAATATGGGTTCAGAAAATTTTGCTCTTTTAGTTGTTGAACCAGCTACTTTTAATGAAGCAGTTGAATATGATGAATGGAAAATGGCCATGCAAAGTGAGTATGATGCAGTAATGAAGAATCAGACTTGGAAAATTGTTGATTGTCCACAAGATGTTAAACCCATTGGTTGTAAGTGGGTTTATAGAATTAAGTACAAAGCAAATGGAGATATTGATAAATATAAGGCAAGATTGGTGGCAAAGGGTTTTGCTCAGAAAGACTCGGATTGATTATGAAGAAACTTTTGCTCCAACAGCGAAATGGAATGCTATCAGGATTGTGCTAGCTTTAGCTGGACAAAATGGATGGAAAGTGCATCAAATGGATGTAAAAAGTGCATTTCTATACGGTGATTTGCAAGAGGATGTTTATATGACTCAACCTCCTGGTTCTGAGGTTCCAGGGAAAGAAAATCAAGTTTGTAAATTGGTTAAGGCATTGTATGGATTGAAATAGGCTCCCAAAGCTTGGTATGCAAAAATGGATGCCTACCTACAAAAAGTTGGTTTTCTTCGTAGTGAGTCAGATGATACTTTGTATGTTTGAATCCAGGAAAACAACTTAGTCATCCTGGTTATGTATGTTGATGATTTGCTCATAACAGGGAACAATAATGATCATATATTTCAGGTAAAGCAAGAACTTCAAACAGGTTTCGAAATGACAGACTTGGGATTACTTCATTACTATCTTGGAGTTGAAGTAAAGCAGCGGGAAGGAAGTATATTTATTTCTCAAGCTAAGTATTGAAGAAGTTTGGAATGGAGGAATGTAAACCAGCGATTACTCCCATGGAGCAAAATTTAAAACTTTCTAAGTTTGAAGGGGGGGGACTTGTAAATTGTACTGGATATCGACAGTTAATTGGATGTTTCATTTACTTGATGAATACTCGTTCTGATCTATCTTATGCAGTCAACATACTATATGCAGGAACCTAGAGAAATTCATTGGAATGCAACAAAAAGGGTGTTAAGGTATCTTCAAGGAACAAAGGATTTTGGACTTGAGTTTAAAAGAAACAAAAATTTCAAACTTGTTGGCTATTCAGATGCGGATTTTGCTAGAGATATTGATGACAGGGCATCTACTTCAGGTTACTTAATTAATATGGGATCAACTATAGTGGCATGGAGTTGTAAAAAATAGGATACAATTGCGAATTCTATAGCAGAAGCAGAATATATTTCAGCTTGGGAAGCTGCTTGTGAGATAGTTTGGTTAAGAAGGATTTTGCAAGACGTCAAAGTTGATCAGAAAGAAGCAACTTCATTATTTATTGATAATCAATCAGCAATCAAGTTAGCTAAAAATCCTTTTTTTTCATTCAAAGACTAAGCATGTGGATACTAAGTATCATTACATTCGGGCTCTCGTCGTCAAACAAATCACCAAGGCAAAGTATTGTCCATCAAAAGATCAAACTACATATATTTTTACAAAATCTCTTGGAAGGGTAAAATTTGATAAGTTTAAAAATGAACTTGGTATTTGTTCAAAAGAATGTTTAGATCAAAGGGGAGATTGTTAGGGATCATGATTCAAAATGTTATGTTTAGAAGTTTAGTTTAACAAATGTAAAATGACATCTACACACTCACGTGATTATGTGAGGTGTTCCTTAGTTAGTTTCAGTAACGGTAAATTAGTTGTTACTCTTTGGATATTTAAATCCATCGAGTTTTCCATGTGAGGTAATCTTTCGGGACTTAGCCCTCACATCTCTGTGATGTAATTATTTTACTTCTTCATTAATAAAGGTATGGGTCTGAGGACACTTTGTTAAGATAAACAACCTGAAAGGGATACAAGAAAAGAAAGGTTCTGAGCTGTACACACCCTTCTTGTAGATTGACATTTCTGACTATTCTATAAATAAATAATAAAAATTGTTATATGATACTGAAATTTCTGTGTTTATGAATGATGTGGTTACAGGCTACATTATTAAACAAATACCAATGAGCTATACTAACTTACCAAGCATTCCCATAGATTAGTATTACCAGTTTTTCAATAACTAGTTGATTGAAAGTTGAAACTCCAAACTGGTCCCCAATTAGTCCTCAATTTTGAAGGAAAATATGCATTGAAATCACCCACAAAAGTTGTTTCTCGAGTGCCTCCACAATCACACCATAATCTAGATGTATAAATTTACCCAAAATTCTGCTCACAGAGCCTAGAAATATTGCCACAAACATAACTTAACAACCTTGAAATTCAAACTCTGATGCCAGTAGTAAGTTCCTGAGTTTCATATTGCATATATATGAGGTGATTATAACATTGATGTACACCCGATGCACAATACAGTAATGATATGATCTTTAATAGAACATAATAATTATAAGCAAGAAGTTAAGTTTTCACTAACAGAATGCAGTACATTGTCAAAAATGAAGGGAAATATACAGATCGGTTGCAATGCCAAAAGATTGTTTCCTGCATACATTTGTTGCTGCCTGCAATCATTTCCTTCCAACATGCCATATGATACCTGATCCAACTTGGTTCCAAATAAAGGCTAGGTCAGTATTCATCATGTTAATGTCTTCAAATGGTTGTAAATAAGGCAATAATAACGGTGGAGCTAAGTTTAAATCAATCCTGCTGTATTTTCCTTAGTGTAATTCTTTATTCAAATTCTTCCTTAAAATTTTATGGCATGGATCCAAGATTATCATAAGATCTGGAGCTATCCTAACAGAAAAACTAACCCATATCTATGACAAATGAAAGAACTTACCATTGAACTCCAAACATAAGTAATGGAACCATAACTCAGTGCTTCCATGTGCTGGGATGCCAAACCAATGTCGCTTTCTTCATTATAGATATACCATTACTTGAATACTGGAGAGAGTGTCTTAATCCATTCATATGGTTCCACCTTCCAGCCAAACTTAAATAAAGGCACTTTATTTTGGGCTTGAGGGAATTCCCAATTATTACTTGATGGTCCCCAAAGTCCTGCGTTGATTCCTTTGGAGTTTCCACCTGAAATCTGAGATGCAATAGAGCTTCCACTTGTGCCTTCAGAGTTTTTTTTGGATCAGAATTTTCAATGAATACTGTATTTTGTTGATAAGCTTCCTTAATTCAGTATGTTTTTTTACAAATAATATAGTTTTTGTCATACTTCCTCCTGTGTCCCATATCTTTTGAAAATCCTTCTATAATGATTCTAGTTCCTGGTTCCTCTTAGTGTACAATCTTGACTCAGTTGTCATTATTATCACTAATAATGATATATTATTATATTATTTCTAAAGAGTGACCTCAACTCAGCTCGGATTATCAAATGGAGGAAAATTTACGTTTTTAGGACTGTAAATTTGGCCAGTGACCAAACACAAGCCAGAATTTGGTCATTAGGAACAATACATAGAGAGAATAAAACGAAAAACCAGTTTGGGCAAATTCGGTAACATTTTTGGAAGTTTTGTCAGTTTGGTGCCATATACACCATTCATTGGCAAAACTAAAATTCACTGATAACAGTATTTAAGGAAAAGTGACCATAAACAACAAATCTGGGAAAATTATCTCAGTCAAGATTTGTTCTGAAATTCCAAATGAAATCTGCCAATGAAATCTTACAAGTTCCTCTCTGTTTAAAAGATAGCAAATTTCACTAGTTTAACCCAAGGCTGGGCAAAGTGCAATAGTTGACAAGTTCCTACTTTTCGAGGGACATAGAAATCGGCTGGAGCAGTCACCAGTGTATGACCAGTCTGAAAATTTCTGAGTTCTCGGGATCCAAAACTCTCTCAGTGCCAAATACAAAGTTTCTGCTGGTTGCTGCCCTTTTTTCGTTCCAGGGTTGAAAGAAGTTGATCTTGGACATTGATTTGCAGGAGGCATAAAAGATAGCTTCCAAATCCATCTCGTGCAAGCTCACACCTATTGGAAAGCTAATTGAAAGGAGAACACAATTGAACAATCTGTTAAATGAAAATAACTACCGATTTTTCAAAAGAATTACTAGAACAGAGTCTCCAGGCTTGACTTTGACAAACATTGGTCAACATTGATGACTCAAAGATGCATTGAACATGGAGGATAATGTCATGAAATATTTCATGGAAAAATTTACTTTGCATCTACAATTATCTTTTATGAGTGACCCATAATCCATAGAAATACAATAATGATGACAATAATCCATGGAATATTTCTTATGTCCATTGTAGATTGTGATGTGATTCCTATAGACTCTACTGGCCTCTTGCTTGGTCAACCAATTACATTGCGGATTAAACTAAGATGCACATCACAATACCTAGAAATTTCACAAGTATAAAAAGTCATCAATTTAAGTCTACCGCCCTTATTTTAAAAAGTTTCATAAAATGTCGCTAATACTACTAAGCAAGTTGCCGCATACACAATTGAACAACATCAAGAAATCCTAGTTGCCCATCATAATTCACCCAAGGGTCTAAGTGGACTCATACAAATCAAAATCCAAATGAACATCTCCATCTATGTGCATAAACAGCTTCTTGTGCTTGCACTAAGCCATCCATGCCTTCCTTCTCCATCTCTTGACATGCACCAATTGCGTTCTTACTTGGAATTTTCAAAGATGCTCCCGCATCAAGTCTGTTAGGCTACTTCATGACCCACCACCGATGGGAGAAAAGATTTTTATTCAGAAATTAATCAAAGCAAAGTACAATGGATGAGAACCTAGTTCTTTGATGTCAAATCCCTTATCAATAGATAATAGGCATGTTAATAGATCTAGCTATGTTAGTAGACATGCTTGAGTAGATCCAGTGAGAAACGTATTTCGAATTAAAATAAATTTCTAAACTTCCATTTAAATAGTCGAGTCATCAACCGATGACAATGTCAAGAAATAGCAACAAATGGAACATACATAAATGAAGTAATTAGGGCTCTCATATGAGGAAAGGAATTAAAGCCTTTCTGTGAGAGGGGAAATCCTCAGACTTCTTCATATACCATGCTCTGGTTGTTAAGCTTCGGCCCAACAGATTCAAGGACACTGTAGTAACTGTGCAGAAACCAAAAGCAGTCTGGGAGATGAAGGCAAGCCCAACAAAATCAATAATCTCGAAAAGGTAATGCGGGCAAACCACAAATTCAAACATCCCTCCTTGTGGGATGCGGTATCCTTTGGCACCATCCTTCCGAAGCCTTGACAGCAAGTAGTGATGGTACAGGTTCCCACTCATGTCAATGATGAAGAGGAGAATACCCAGTGGCATCAAATTCATGGATGGCGATGGCAGGTGCTCAGATATTTGCATAACATAAAGGAAACTGGCAACTAAACAACTGTATATGAAGGAGACCAAAATGAGGGTATCGATGGCTATTCCTCCAGAATAGCGATGAATAAACAGCACCTGCGTACAGCATACATACCAGAGTATAATAGAGAAGCTGGTTTCATATACAAATTAGAGAAAATGGAAACGAAAGAGAGAAAGGAGTTAATTGCATAGAGTACCTCAACAACCCTCTCGAAGAAATGAAGCAAAACTGCAAATCAGAGAAAATGGAAACAAAAGAGACTGAGAGAGGGCTTAATTGAATAAAGAGTACCTCAACGATCCTCTTGAAGAAATGAAGGGCTACTGCAACTGTCAAGATGAGGAGCCTAATTCCAGCCTCCATTTGTAGCTGCCAAGCAATCGAAAGCTGCAGGAGACCTGACTTCTGAAGCAAAATGCTAGCATGTGGCCAGTCTAATTTACAAAACAGAAAGAGGGTAGCGATTAGGCAGGCTGGTGCGTACAGCAAAAGCATTCCTGTTCTGCTAGATAACTGCATTGATGGAGATCCTTGATTGAATTTTGAGTATTTGAGATGCATAATATCTTTGTAATCCGTGAATCCTAAAAACAGGCCTGTGACGATGTTCATGATTTCTAATCCTTGAATGTATACAGATGGAGGATTCTGAAACAAGGAAGAGCCCATCGTCGTTGTAATTTTGAAAACCAAATTTTCCCTTTGTGATGTGATCAGGAGTTCAAGTGGTTATCGACAACTCAAGTATGTTTATACTCATGCATGTAGTGTAGTTAAGTGGCCACGTTTGAGAAAGTCTGTTGTTATTTATCATGTATATAGTGACTAGTGATTTTTTTTCTTTAGAAAAATGAGTAATAAAAATTTACTCATGATCGGTGCTTCTTGAATCCCAAAAAGACAAAGGGCAAACCATCGCGGTTACAGTCACGGCGATGTTCATTCATGTGTAAATTGCCTCCAAGATCCCGACTGGTGTCTCCGGCGAGCAGATCCCAAGACCGGGAGATGTTGCTGAAAAGGAAAGGAAACCATGCAGATAAGACCATTAAAAAATGGCTTCCTCTTTCATCCGAATTGCCGTCGAGTAGAGCTGTGGAGCTGGAGGAAGTATTCAAGAAATTGGGCGTAAGGTGTAGCCCATTCGAAAGGCCTGCTATTGTTCCCTGCTGCACACAGTGAGGGTTGCCTTAGGCGCGAGGGGAGATGCCAATTTCAGAGATCTTAGTTCCTGCAACTCCTGTTGCAGTCTTATGTTCTCGGTTATAAGTGTCTCGTTATGCCTCTTGAGAAGCTTGCAGTCCATTTCCGTTTCATTGAATTTCGTCGTGACACAAATTAATCACATTCAAATTATGTATTTGTGAGTCACAAGTATGCAGAAAAACGGAATGAATGAAGATCAAAACTTTTCCGAGTCACAAGTACGTACAATTTTATGTGTAATAGAATTACTGCTGATAAAATAGAGCACCCTAAAGATCAAAACTTCAGTGACAAGTATGCATAAATTTTAATATCTAGAACTCTTCAAATCTACACACGAAATTATTTAGCAGTCGATTCAAGAAATGAGCCTTCAAATCTTAATATCGAGATGTACAACGAATGAATAAACAACAAGAGCTAACCTTGCTCGTTTATTCTGGAACCACACTTCAACTTCATGAAGGGGGAGGTTCAATTCTCTGGCCAAGTCTTGCCTTTGATTCTGAAGAAGGCCCAAATCGTATTGAAGTACAATACAGTTAAGATGGATAGACTTACCTCTGTTGCCTGTTCTTGCTGAAGCTTTCTTCCAAAAGAGCATATTGCCCCTCAAACAGTCTGGGCTTCTTCTTGGTAGTGCCCTCTTCTTCTATATCGTTGTGTACCCTTGAGCAAGCTCTGTCATTCTCCAGCTCCTCGGTCGAAGCCTGCAGTCTCTTGACGTCCATGCAGTAGCCGCTATCTGAACTGATAGCACTCGCTCTATCCACTGTGCTGTTAGATGACGCGAGATTAATGGCAGCCGCTTCTTTATTGCCATGACAGAGCACAAGAAATTTGTTGAGATTGAATTGCCTTGAAACCGGTACTTGACGGAATGCATTCCTCTCTTTTCCCTGTGATCTTTGTTCATCAGAACCACCATCTGCAAACGCCGATTGTCATAATTATTATCGGAAATACAATCAAAAGTGTTGGAAAATGTAATTAATTCGCAGATCTGTATTTGATCTCCAGCCGACTCTGTCAGAGTCTGTACAAGCCACGATCTTGTCTGTCTATCTGACAAGAAGGAAAAGTCAACAAGTAGGTAGCGTAACTGAGTCGAATTTATTTCAGAAGTTAAGTTGTTAGGTAGACAGTTATTGCAGTTTTTAATGGAAAGTAAGTCGGCAAGTAAGTCGGTTTATGCTGTAGCAATCTTCAGGTTGTCTATAAATAGAAGAAGCATTTTGTAATTTAGTTTACAGACACACATAGAGAAAGAACAGGAACACAGACACAAAGGAACTCTGGGTGAGAAAGTGAAGTCGAAGCTCAAGCTTCTGTGCATTTGATTTAGCCGAAGAGCTGAAGCTCTGTAGACGGACGAGTTTGTAACAGACAAGTTTGTATTACTTTGTATTTCTACATAGTTAAATATATGAAATAGTTTGTGGTTGAATTCATGATTATTTGGCCGCTCATATTTCCAGATTTACTTCTGTAAATGTTTTTTACTATTACTGATAAGTAAAATAACAAGAACCCATAAAAATCTCACCGCGTGAAAGTTCCAGGTTTTACCGCACTTTGTTC
Organism: Pseudotsuga menziesii; assembly: GCA_001517045.1. Taxonomy (NCBI): domain Eukaryota; kingdom Viridiplantae; phylum Streptophyta; class Pinopsida; order Pinales; family Pinaceae; genus Pseudotsuga; species Pseudotsuga menziesii. The sequence continues at coordinate 26,542 of LPNX010914336.1, read as the reverse complement.
GGCTCAAATATTCCTACATATTTGGGCATATTTTTTCCATAAGTTATTTGGATTTGTAAATGTGGTCATTTTACTTCATCTTACTCACAGGTGAAAAGTATTTGTAATATTCTTAAGTCTTTAGACTAAGAATCATATTTTGCAGAGTTCTGCCGCATGCACCAACTTGATCGCATGTATCAACTTAGTCGCATGCATAAACTTGATCGCAAAGAAGTTGATCGCATCAACTTGATCGCAGATAAGTTGATCGCATCAACTTAATCGCAGATAAGTTGATCGCATCAAACTTGATCGCAGAACAGTTGATTGCACCAAATTTGATCGCACCAAATTTGATCGCATCAACTTGGTCGCACCAACTAGCTTGGTCGCAGTAAAAAGTTGGTCGCAGTAAAAAGGGTGGTTGCAGTAAAAACAGGTCGGAGTTAAAAAAAGTGAAATTTTTTTCTTTTAAAATATTGACTGAGCCCTAAACCCAAGTTTAGTCGGCTCGGTTTTGGCTATCTGGTATCAGAGCAAGGTTATATCAAAGCAAGGTTTATAATAGCCCAAGATTTTAGGAAAGAAATCTTGTCTTAAAAGGTGGAAATTAATTTTCTACGGAAAGTTAATTAAAAATTAAAAATGGCTTCCACTTCCGGTTCATTGCAACCTCCAAGTTTTACAGGAAAGAATTATGAATATTGGTCTTTAACAATGAAGGCTTTATTCAGAGGACAAGATGTCTGGGAGATAGTTTAGCATGGTTATGCAGAACCAGCAGACATGACAGCATATAACAATCTCACACAGGCTCGGAAAGATGCCTTGAGAGAACAGAGAAAGAGAGATGGAAAAGCTCTGTTTTTCATACATCAAGCTATGCATGAGAGCATACTCCCAAGAATAGCAGCATCGACTAATGCCAAGGAAGCATGGGATACATTGGAGACTGCCTATCAAGGTTTGACCAAGGTAAAGACATCCAAGCTGCAGATTCTGAGAAAATATTTTGAATCTCTGTGCATGAAAGATTCAGAGAATGTAGACACATTCTACACCAGAGTTGTTGGGTTGATAAACCAACTGAAATCTCATGGAGAACCCGTATCAGACCAAAGGGTTGTTGAAAAAATTCTCAGAAGTCTTCCCCCAAGATTTGAAAATTTGGTTGTGACCTTAGAGGAACACACAGACATGTCAACATTCAGCATTGATGAGCTGTAAGCTTCACTCATCAATCATGAACACAAAATCAGCAGATCACAGACATCACTGGAAGGTGCATTTGCAGCACAATCATCCATAAGCCGTGGTAGAGGCAGGGGGAGAAACAACTTCAGAGGCAGAGGAAGAAGTTCTTCAAGAGGAGGACGAGGCAGAAGTTTTGCAAATGTCGGTGGCAGAGGAGATAACCAGAACCCAAGTCAGCCAAGTGGCCAGAGGTTTGATAAATCAAAAATTCAATGTCATTACTGTAAGAAGTTTGGTCATTATGCATATGAATGCAGGAAGAAGCAATATGACCAAGGAAGACAAAGCCCAAGTCAGTCAACCAGCACCAACACTTCAACAGGTGTAATGTTAATAGCATCGACATCTCCACTTGAATGCAATGCTGTTCAAGAAATTCCACATGACATATGGTACTTAGACTCAGGATGCAGCAACCATATGACTGGTAATTTAGATCTGTTTTCTAGTCTAGATACTTCAGTTAAAACTGATGTTACACTTGGAAACAATGTCCAAGTTACTGTCTTAGGAAAAGGCACTGTTGATATTCTAACCAAATAGGGGGAGAGTAAGTATATCCCTGATATCTATCATGTCGAAGGTCTGAAACATAATCTGTTAAGCATTGGACAGTTGTTACAAAAAGGCTACAGAGTCTACATGGAAGATGAACACTGTGTCATCAAAGACAAGCGTCCAAGCGACCAGCTGATAGCAAAAGTGCCAATGACAAGCAACCGCTTGTTTCCATTAAGGATAGTTCCCAACATAAAAGGGAAGACAAAGACAGGAGCTGCATTCAAGGCAGAAAGTGAAGAAACAGTCGAGATCATCGACAAGAGAGAAAATTGCAGTGCTAATTTGCAAGCTGCATTTCAGACAGAAGTTCAGGATGAATCCTGGTTGTGGCATTTCAGATTTGGACATCTGAATTTTGGTGGGATGAAGCTACTGCACACAAAGAATATGGTGAAGGGATTGCCATTGATTGACAGACCAGAGAGGGTTTGTGAAGGCTGCATTTTTGGCAAGCAGCACAGAGAGACATTTCCAGTTGGAAAGTCCTATAGAGCACGCACACCACTTGAAATTGTGCACTCTGACATCTGTGGTCCAATGCAGACATCATCTATTGGTGACTGCAAATATTTTCTAAGCTTAATTGATGACTACTCAAGAAAGACATGGGTATATTTCTTGAAACACAAATATGATGCATTTGGCTATTTTCAGCAGTTCAAGGCACTCGTGGAGAACCAGAGTGGACACCGCATCAAGATCTTAAGGACCGACAGAGGAGGTGAATATGTTTCAAATGAATTTCTGAATTTTTGCAAGACCCATGGCATACAAAAACAATTCATTGCACGGTATACACCTCAACAGAACGGTATTGCCGAAAGAAAGAACAGAACCATCATGGAGATGGCACGCAGCATGTTGGTAGCCAAGCATTTGCCAAATGAGTATTGGGGTGAAGCAGTCACAACTGCTGTATACATTATGAACCGATGTCCAACAAAGAGTGTGAAGAACAAAGTTCCCCAAGAAGCATGGACAGGTATGAATCATAGTGTCTCACATTTAAAAGTTTTTGGCTGTGTTGCATATGCTCATATTCCAGATGAGTTGAGAAAGAAGCTAGACAAGAAGGGACATAAATGTATTTTTGTCGGCTATTCAGAAGACACAAAAGCATACAAGTTGTATGACCCCATCACAAAGAAAGTGATAATCAGTCGGGATGTTCAATTTGTCAAAAATGAATCATGGGATGGAACCGTCGACACAAATGTCAAGATTGTGTCGAACATCGACAATGATGATATGGAAGAGGAAGTGGTTCAAATACCACATGTAAGTCAACCGGTCGGAGCACCGTCGACTCCCATGACACCAAGACATGGTTCAACACAAGGACCATCGACACAAGTAGCAGCTCAAGCTACACCGACAAGTACACCAAGAGGACAACAGACTCCATCAAGCATTTCGTCGGGGTCAACATCGACAGAACCGATGAAGACAAGAAGTTTGCGAGAGATATATGAAGCTGGTACACCTAAATCATTCTCTCTGTTTGCATTATTTTCCCCTATATATGATCCACTAACATTTGAAGAAGCTGTTGAAGAAGAAGTATGGGCACAAGCCATGGATGAAGAAATAGAATGCATTGAGAAAAACCAGACATGGGAACTGGTTGATGTACCAAAAGACAAAGATGTAATCAGTGTCAAATGGATTTATAAGACAAAGCAAGATGCTGATGGGAATGTGCAAAAGCACAAGGCAAGAATGGTAGCAAGAGGGTTCACACAACAACCCGGCATCGACTTCAATGAAACGTTTGCACCTGTTGCACGCATGGATACAGTCAGAACAGTTTTGGCCATTGCTGCACAAAACAAATGGCAAGTTCATCAGATGGATGTCAAGTCGGCATTCTTAAATGGCTATCTAGAAGATGAAGTATATGTGGAACAGCCATAAGGGTATGAAGTTCCAGGTCAAGAGCACAAAGTGTACAGGCTGAAAAAGGCACTCTATGGTTTGAAGCAAGCTCCTAGAGCTTGGTACAGTCGGATTGATTCCTATCTCATTGAAAATGGATTTCACAGAAGTGAAAGTGAACCGACTTTGTACACCAAAGTCGATGAGCAAGGTAAGATGTTAATTGTCTTCCTGTATGTAGATGATTTAATATTTACTGGTGATTATGGCATAGCAGATTTTAAAACAGTCATGGAAAGTGAATTTGAAATGACTGATCTGAAGCTTATGAAGTTTTTTCTGGGCATTGAAGTTCAGCAGTCTGAGAGTGGTATCTTTATATCATAGTCCAAGTATGCAAGTGAAGTTTTAAAAAGGTTTAACATGTCTAACTGCAAGACATCCCCAACACCAGTAATAACAGGTTTAAAATTGAGCAAGGATGATGAAGGATCCACTGTAGATCCTACGCTGTTCAAAAGGCTTGTTGGCAGCCTTATGTATTTGACAGCAACAAGACCAGACATTATGTATGGTGTAAGTCTGATCTCAAGGTTCATGGAGTCACCGAAAGACTCACATTGGCAAGCAGGTAAAAGAATTCTAAGGTATGTAAGTGGCACAAAAGACCTTGGTATTATGTACTCAACTTCAGAAAATTTTAAACTCATAGGTTACACTGACAGTGACAATGGAGGCAGCATAGATGACAGGAAAAGCACATCTGGATACACATTTCATTTTGGTACAGGTGTTGTTTCATGGGCTTCAAAGAAACAACCCATAGTAACTCTATCTTCAGCTGAAGCAGAGTATGTTGCAGCAACAAGTGCTGCATGTCAAGCTGTCTGGATGAGAAGAGTCTTAAAAGACTTGTCACAGAACCATCAAGAACCAACAACAATCTTCTGCGACAACAATTCAGCCATAGCATTATCAAAGAATCATGTGTTTCACAAGAGAACCAAGCACATTGACACAAGGTTTCATTTTATAAGAGAGTTAGTAAACGAAAAGGAAATTTGTTTGGAATTTTGCAGGTCTGAAGACCAACTTGCTGACATCTTCACAAAGCCATTGGCAAAGGACACATTTCAGTATCTGCGTAGTTATCTTGGAATGACAAGTTCTCCACAGTAAACTCTGTCATAAACAGAGCATGTTTAAGCTCTGAAACATTTTGTAAGTTTTGTTTTAAAAAAAAATCCCCATCTGCTCATAATTAAGGGGGAGTGTTGGAAAATGTAATTAATTCGCAGATCTGTATTTGATCTCCAGCCGACTCTGTCAGAGTCTGTACAAGCCACGATCTTGTCTGTCAGTCTGACAAGAAGGAAAAGTCAACAAGTATGCAGCGTAACTGAGTCGAATTTATTTCAGAAGTTAAGTTGTTATGTAGACAGTTATTGCAGTTTTTAATGGAAAGTAAGTCGGCAAGTAAGTCGGTTTATGCTGTAGCAATCTTCAGGTTGTCTATAAATAGAAGAAGCATTTTGTAATTTAGTTTACAGACACACACAGAGAAAGAACAGGAACACAGACACAAAGGAACTCCTGGTGAGAAAGTGAAGTCGAAGCTCAAGCTTCTGTGCATTTGATTTAGCTGAAGAGTTGAAGCTCTGTAGACGGACGAGTTTGTAACAGACAAGTTTGTATTACTTTGTATTTCTGCATAGTTAAATATATGAAATAGTTTGTGGTTGAATTCATGATTATTTGGCCGCTCATATTTCCAGATTTACTTCTGTAAATGTCTTTTACTATTACTGATAAGTAAAAGAACAAGAACCCATAAAAATCTCACCGCGTGAAAGTTCCAGGTTTTACCGCACTTTGTTCGGCTGAAATATTCCTACATATTTGGGCATATGTTTTCCATAAGTTATTTGGATTTGTAAATGTGGTCATTTTACTTCATCTTACTCACAGGTGAAAAGTATTTGTAATATTCTTAAGTCTTTAGACTAAGAATCATATTCTGCAGAGTTCTGCTGCATGCACCAACTTGATCGCATGTATCAACTTAGTCACATGCATAAACTTGATCGCAAAGAAGTTGATCGCATCAACTTGATCGCAGATAAGTTGATCGCATCAACTTGACCGCCGCATCAACTTAATCGCAGATAAGTTGATCGCATCAACTTGACCGCCGCATTAACTTAATCGCAGATAAGTTGATCGCAGAACAGTTGATCGCACCAAATTTGATCGCACCAAATTTGATCGCATCAACTTGGTCGCACCAACTAGCTTGGTCGTAGTAAAAAGTTGGTCGCAGTAAAAACAGGCCGAAGTTAAAAAAAGTGAAAATTTTTTCTTTTAAAATATTGACTGAGCGCTAAACCCAAGTTTAGTCGGCTCGGTTTTGGCTATCACTCACATGGCAATCAAAACCCTAATAATTTAAAACTGAATCATTTTAAGTAATTAGTATTGCATGAAATATACCAATCCCGGGTGAAGTCTTCTTCAATGGCAAAGTGCCCGAGGTTGGAAGAACAACCGAGCAACCTAAATTTAATTGTAGAGAAGATCCTTGGCCGGCTGAAGTCTTGTTCAATGGAAAAGTCCTCGAGGCTGGAAGGAACCCAAATAATCAATATTGCATGAAATATACCAATCCCGGGTGAAGTCTTCTTCAATGGCAAAGTGTCCGAGGCTGGAAGAACAGCCGAGCAACCCAAATTTAATTGTAGAGAAGATCCTTGGCCGGCTGAATTCTTGTTCAATGGAAAAGTCCTCGAGGCTGGAAGGAACCAAAATTTAATTGTAGAGAAGATCATTGGACTGCTCTTCGGGAAGCACACTCTAGATCTTGCGTTCTTGAGGCTATCGCAGAACTGATATTAAGACCTAGGTGGAGCTCTGTGTCGCAATCTCTCGCAGATATTGCATATGATTTAAGAAACTATTACTCCATGCAGAAACGTGGCACTAGTTTACATAACAGACTCCTCCAAGTCTCAGACTCCTCCAAGTCTCCTGTATTTAAGCTAACAGACTTCGTCCCCTACGAATGCTCATCTAACAGACTCTTAAATCGGCAGCTATTTAAGCTATAAACTGATAGTTAAAAGATCAGAGGATTGGGATGATCTTGAGCATCCACTTGGCGGGATTTTGCAGCATCTTGATGATCCGCTCAAGCAAGTCCATCCCCAAAATACCATTGATATACGCCTATTTCTTTAGAAAAATGAGTAACAACAATAAAAATTAAAAAAAATTATATTATATAAATTTTCTTCTTTAACAAAAATAATAATAACTTTATTATATCATAATCTTTCTTTGTAGTCACTCCATTACAATTTTAAGAATAAATATGACATTTATTTAATATAGTTTAATATGATTCTCATTAATAAGATTGTACACAAATTATTATTCCCTATTTGGTGGCTTGTATGACTTGTGATCACCATTTTTATAAGTATTTATCTAAGATTTTGCAAAAACAAATAAAAAATAAATTTATTTTTGTTTTGTGGTTATCATTTTTATAAGGTATTTATTCAAAATTTTGTAATAAATATTTTTGTCTAAAAACTATATAATTGGATTTTGTATTATTGTAATGTCTATACTCACAAATATAATGTAGTGTTTGATAAGTTTTTATTATAAAGTAAAGTGTTTCTTTAAAGATTTTTTTTATTTGTATTTTTTGCTTTTTTTTAATCATTTATGTGATGTTTATATTTTGTTTTGGATTATTTTTATTTATTTGATTTTTTTAAGCCTGTATTATTTATATTGTAAATTATAAATTACTTAAAATTTTATAGAATATTAAAGCTAGCTATATTTATCAGTTTCTTGGATGGTGTATGATGTCATTCTTGATGCTGTATGATGTCATTCTTGATGCTATTTTAAATTAATCTGTTTTCTTTGTAAATGCTTTCTTATTATATATTCTTATTGATTTATTTATAATATATTTATGTTTTGTTTTGTATTATTTTTATTTGTTTGATTTATTTTGTAAAGCATGTTATTTATGTTACAAATTATGTAAAATCTTACATGGTATCAAAACAAGCAACTTTAAATACGAGCATCTTGGTGTATGTCTTAATGTATCTTGGTATTTATGATGTTTTTTTGAACATTGATTTCAATAACTTTTGGTGCCATCCATTGTATTCAAAGGCATAGTTGGTTGTAGTAATAGAGAACTTCTTTTTTTCTAATGCTTTACCTCACCCCAACTCCCCTTTGGATCATTTTTTTTAAGGTTTGGTCATGTTTTGAGTTAAGATGTGTTTCCTTTGGGTAAAGAATCTTAGTTTTCATTTGTTAAAGTGGGGAGTGGGAATTCTTGATAGCTTGACCCTATGTGAATCATATGGGATATCACAAATGTTTCATATAATGTTGTGTTTAGTTTGTGATTTGTTTACACATTTTGTTGCTACTACTATTTTCAAGAGTATATATAAAGAAGGGCATGTTCAATTCTCCTATTGAATGCCATATTATGGGGATAGATTTGGCATTTTAAAATCAAGTGTATCTTTATACAATTTTGAGTGCAAATTCTTCCATATTCATGACTTTTGGCATATGCTTGATGTGATATATCTCATTTTTGTGTATTATTTGAGAATTAACATTTCCAATGGTGAAGAGACAAAGGGCAAACCATCGCGTTTACAATCATGAGTAATAAAGTATGTGCCTAAATTTACACCTATTGGCATATTCAGACACATTATTAATTTAATGTGGTTGTTGCTAGTAAAGGGTGCGCGCATAGACATATCTACAAAGTATTAATAGAAATAATATTGTTATTTTAATTATAATATATAATATATAATATTTAATATATTTATTACCATATTATTTTATTAATATAAAACATAATATACTTAAAATATTATTAATACAATGTTTTTCTGTATAGTATATATGAAAAATATATCATGAAGTTAATTATATCCAATATTTATTATTCACGTGTTATAAACTAACCTAATAACATATATCATCACAAATTCATAATGTAACCTAGCCATAATGTTCCATACCGTGTTATTGATGTACCAAGTCAACATATGTTCATTATTATTAGAATGAAGATGATCAAGGTCACAATGTGACATAATCAACGTTTTTCTCTATAGTTCATCTTCGTATCGCAAAACATACGAAGATGTGACATGAAACCCTTGCAAACTGTGACAATGTGACATAGCCTTTGTTTAATTTCACAACGTGACAAATACATTGGGGAATGCAAGCATTCAAATACTATGTAGGAGGTTCAGAAAGGGTTATGATAAATTACATCATTTGTGACATTGGAAACAATTATAGTTATGATTATGTTGGGATGCAATGTTCATGATGGTTTATGTGTCTTTACTACATACCACATTGGTTATGATAATATATGGCTGTGTTGCTCACAATATGGTTATTGGTCAAAATATTGATGTGAAACTAATGAAATATAGTATGTTATTTATATAATTTTATTAAAGTAAACATGAAATAACGAGGTTATTTAGACACATTAATTAATTTAATGTGGTTGTTGCTAGTATTGAATATGCTAATTAACAAGAAGGTATTTAATTCACATGTTATAAACAAATGTAATAAAGTATATCATCACAAATTCATAGTAACCTAGCCATAACGTTCCATAACATATTATTGATGTACCAAGTCAAGATATGTTCATTATTATGTTTTTATCTATATTATGTATTGTGTCGCAGAACATATGAAGATCTGACATCAAATCGTGAGCCAAATTGTGACAATGTGACATACCCTTTGTCTAATTTCATAATGTGACAAAGACATTGGGGAATGCAAGCATTCAAATACGGCGTCCGAGGTTGCCAAATGGTTATGATAATCTTCCTTGAAAATGTCACATCGCAACGTTAGGATTTTTAATCAAAGAATAATATGTTGGTGAAAGGTTTTATTAGATTCTAATAGTACAAAAGCTGTCTAATTGTCATCTTGCATTATCAAATCGTTCCTTAATCGGTTTTGTAAGATTATGTAATTCATTGTAATGTTGGATTGTAAGTTTTTTTCATAGTTGGGTCTAGCTATGTATGCAATGGTTTTCATGTTCTATTCCGACATACATAAAGTATTGATAGAAATAATATTGTTTAATTAATTCTAATAAATAATAACATTTATTTATTACCACATTATTTAATTAATATAAAACATTAAATAAAACATAATATAGGTAAAATATTATTAATATTTGACATAATATTTATATTTGAATAATATAAATGTGACAAATATTTTAGTCTCACTATAAAGCTTTTGAGAGTTTGTTTTTATTTTAACAATGTTGATTTTTTTCTTTACACTTGAGTCTTTCTTTTCTTAAAACCTAAGAAATGTATCATTTGTATTAAAAGTATGTAATAAAAAGTCCAAACAAGTGAGGAACATACTATATATGTCTAGAAATGTTTCTTTTGAAATCAATAAAATAGATTTTTTTATATATAAATATATCAACCAAAAATAATTACACATTAAAATAATTCCTCAAATTTTGGAAAGGGTTACCTAACTTCCCTAAAACAATTATTTTAATATATAAAAATACTAAAAAGTAAGCCATATATTAAAAGAATAATTCACATTAATATTATTAATTTGGGAAATATTTTAGAAAATTTAAATTTAAAGTAAAAGAATTAAAAATTAAAAACTTAAGAAACAATGTCTTGGTATTTATGACAAACCTTTCTCATTAATTTAATATAAAACCAATTTTGAAAACTATCTAATGTTAATTTGATTTTTTTTTAAATTATTACATTTTAATGTTAATAAAACTTGAAAAATATTATATTTTAATGTAAATAACAATCTAATTAATACTTATATAGCTTTATTTCATAATTAAACATCTTACACACTTCCATTTTGAATATCATTAATAAGATTGAATGTTGGATTTTCCATTATACACTTAGTTTCAAGACATAGATTAAGAGTTGATATTAGATGGTACCATCTAATTAATACTTATATATATAATTAAATATGTTACACGCTTCCATTTTGAATATCATTAATAAGATTAAATGTTGGATTTTGCATTATACACTTAGTTTCCAGACATAGATTAAGAGTTGATATTAGATGGTAAGCATTAAAAGTGAACTAAGTGATGAATATGCTAGAAGATCTTCAATTTTATCTTGATTTCCATCTACTAAACACTAAAGGTTGTGTCCATGAGATCTCAGAAGAATATCAAAGGGTTGAGAACAAGGATGATTAAGGAGCCATATCAATCATGTGTAATTATATTCTTGGCATTGTTTGTAATGATAGACCTAAACTTGTTTGAATTTTTTTTTCGTGAGGAATACATGTCTAAAATTATAAAGGGTTGTCCCATTCTAAAGTTAATTAAGGATTAAAAATTGATATTCACCGACATAACCCAAGATGTGACAAATTAGTAAAGTGACATTCAACAATCATCATGTTGTGTTCAATTGCGGGGTTAATCTATTGTTATTTCACATTGTGACATTAAGTATGGGTTATATGTCTAACATGAAAAATAGTTATGTTCCATTAAGGATTAAAAAATGATATATACAATAAAACAACCCAATATGCAACTTATTAATTATGTGACATTCAACGTTCATCAATGATTATGTTTCATTCTGATGTTTATGAAGGTTATGTCACATTACAGCATTGGGAAAAGGTTTTATGAAGGTTATGTCACATTACAGCATTGGGAAAATGTTTTATGTCTAATATGACAAAGGGTTATGTCACATTCTAATGTTCATTAAGGATTAAAAGTGATATACACTGACATGATCCAAGATGTGACATATCAATAATGTGACATTCAAAGTTCATTGTGTTATGCTGCATTGTAACGTTTATTAATTGTTATGTCACATTGTGACATTGAGAAAGGGTTATATGTCTAATATGACAAAGGGTTATGTCCCATTCTAACATTCATTAAGGATTAAAAAATTATATACACCCACACAATCCAATATGTGACACATTCATAATCTGACTTTTGATGTCGATCATTGTAACATTCATCATGGGTTAAGTCATATTCTGATGTTTATTATGGTTATGTTGCATTCTGACATTTATTATGGATTATGTCGCACTCTGTTATTTATTAAGGGTTATATTGCATTGTGACATCCATCCATGGTACATTCCTTAATGGCTCTGTTGCATTGCAACATTCATTGAAAATATGCATTGAAATCACCCACAAAAGTTGTTTCTCGAGTGCCTCCACAATCACACCATAATCTAGATGTATAAATTTACCCAAAATTCTGCTCACAGAGCCTTGAAATATTGCCACAAACATAACTTAACAACCTTGAAATTCAAACTCTGATGCCAGTAGTAAGTTCCTGAGTTTCGTATTGCATATATATGAGGTGATTATAACATTGATGTACAACCGATGCATAATACAGTAATGATATGATCTTCAACAGAACATAATAAATATAAGCATGAAGTTAAGTTTTAACTAACAGAGTGCAGTACATTGTCAAAAATGAAGGGAAATATACAGATCGGTTGCAATGCCAAGAGATTGTTTCCTGCATACATTTGTTGCTGCCTGCAATCATTTCCCTCCAACATGCCATATGATACCCGATCCAAATAAAGGCTAGGTCAGTATTCATCATGTCAATGTCTTCAAATGGTTGTAAATAAGGCAATAATAACGGCGGAGCTAAGTTTAAATCAATCCTATTGTATTTTCCTTAGTGTAATTCTTTATTCAAATTCTTCCTTAAAATTTTATGGCATGGATCCAAGATTATCATAAGATCTGGAGCTATCCTAACAGAAAAACTAACCCATATCTATGACAAATGAAAGAACTTAGCATTGAATTCCAAACATAAGTAATGGAACCATAACTCAGTACTTCCATGTGCTGGGATGCCAAACCAATGTCGCTTTCTTCATTATAGATATACCATTACTTGAACACTGGAGGGAGTCTCTTAATCCATTCATATGGTTCCACTTTTCAGCCAAACTTAAATAAAGCCACTTTATTTTGGGCTTCAGGGAATTCCCAATTATTACTTGCTGGTCCCCCAAGTCCTGCGTTGATTCCTTTGGAGTTTCCACCAGAAATCTGAGATGCAATAGAGCTTCCACTTGTGCCTAGAGAGTTTTTTTTGGATCAGAATTTTCAATGAATACTGTATTTTGTTGATAAGCTTCCTTAATTCAGTATGTTTTTTTTAAAATAATATAGTTTTTGTCATACTTCCTCCTGTGTCCCAAATCTTTCGAAAATCCTTCTATAATGATTCTAGTTCCTGGTTCCTCTTAGTGTACAATCTTGACTCAGTTGTCATTATTATCACTAATAATGATATATTATTATATTATTTCTAAAGAGTGACCTCAACTCAGCTCGGATTATCGAATGGAGGAAAATTTAAGTTTTTAGGACTGTAAATTTGGCCAGTGACCCAAGACAAGCCAAAATTTGGTCATTAGGAACAATACATAGAGAGAATAAAACGAAGAACCAGTTTGGGCAAATTCGGTAACATTTTTGGAATTTTTGTCAGTTTGGTGCCATATACACCATTCATTGGCAAAACTAAAATTCACTGATAACAGTATTTCAGGAAAAGTGACTCGAAACAGCAAATCTGGGAAAATTATCTCAGTCAAGATTTGTTCTGAAATTCCAAATGAAATCTGCCAATGAAATCTTACAAGTTCCTCTCTGTTTAAAAGATAGCAAATTGCACTAGTTTAACCCAAGGCTGGGCAAAGTGCAAAAGTTGACAAGTTCCTACTTTTCGAGGGACACAGAAATCGGCTGGAGCAGTCACCAGTGTATGACTAGTCTGAAAATTTGTGAGTTCTCGGGATCCAGAACTCTATCAGTGCCAAATACAAAGTTTCTACTGGTTCTTGCCCTTTTTTCGTTCCACGGGTGAAAGAAGTTGATCTTGGACCTTGATTTGCAGGAGGCTTAAAAGATAGCTTCCAAATCCATCTCGAGCAAGCTCACACCTATTGGAAAGCTAATTGAAAGGAGAACACAATTGAACAATCTGTTAAATGAAAATAACTACCGATTTTTCAAAAGAATTACTAGAACAGAGTCTCCAGGCTTGATTTTGACAAACATTGGTCAACATTGATGACTCAAAGATGCATTGAACATGGAGGATAATGTCATGAAATATTGCATGGAAAAATTTACTTTGCATCTACAATTATCTTTTATGAGTGACCCATAATCCATAGAAATACAATAATGATGACAATAATCCCTGGAATATTTCTTGTGTCCATTGTAGATTGTGATGTGATTCGTATAGACTCTACTGGCCTCTTGCTTGGTCAACCAATTAGCTTGCGGATTAAACTAAGATGCACATCACAATACGTAGAAATTTCACAAGTATAAAAAGTCATCAATTTAAGTCTACCGCCCATATTTTAAAAAGTTTCATAAAATGTGGCTAATACTACTAAGCAAGTTGCCGCATACACAATTGAACAACATCAAGAAATCCAAGTTGCCCATCATAATTCGCCCAAGGGTCTAAGTGCACTCAATACAAATCAAAATCCAAATGAACATCTCCATCTATCATCTTTGATTGGCAAGCAAGCTTTTCAGAGATGTGAACATCTCCGTCTATCATCTTTGATTGGCAAGCAAGCTTTTCAGAGATGTGAACATCAATAGTTTTGACCAAACACTCTTTATTGTCAGCAAGCAACTTTCCTTATTTATAAAAAAGGGAAATGATTCACATGAGAGTGATGAATCATGATCTACTTGTCATACCCTATTGAGTTGATGTCTACATCAACTCCAAGACTACATGCAGCAGAAAAAATTCTCCTTCAAAAACAAACACCTCGTGCAAAGCTATGGGCAGAGAGATTTGCTTCACCCTTTGTCATACTAGTTGAAAAGCTATGGGTATAGAGATTTGCTTCACCCTTTGTCATACTAGTTGAAAAAAACGACGACATTTTGATTTTCTTTCGACTAAAGCCAGTGAGACAACCACATTCTCATCATCGTAGAAGAGGTATTGATAGAACTGAGGAACACGGTGTCCCAACTCTCACTTCTATTACATGACACCCTAGAATTCTAAGGTCATACAGTTATGGTTCAATTAAAATAAAGCCAGTGAAGCTTGGGGTTCAGACATAAAAATATGTTATTAGACCACCACATTCTCATCATCGTAGAAGAGATATTGATAAAACTGAGGAACACGGTGTCCTAACTCTCACTCTCACTTCTATTACATGACACCCTAGAATTCTAAGGTCATACCGTTATGGTTCAAATAAAACATGCATTCAATCACAAAACAGATTACATTCATAAGCCAACTCACGCTTAAAAGCACATATATTACAGAAACAATTCAGTACCTTTCGGCTCTTTGCTTCCTACTTAGCAAATGGCCTCAGGCTTCTAATGCCTATCCTCTTTATCTATTCTTCTGGCTGAATATTCAGCTTTCTCTTTAACATTTTAGTTCCTTATCTAACTCTTCATATCCTCGTCAGGTCATTTGCTTCATCTTCCTTCTTACCCATGATTTTTTCTCTTTACCATCGTCATGCTTCTTCTTGTTGGTGCCATTCTTCGCATGCACCAACATTAGCTATTGTGTGCTTTCTTCCTCGGCGCAGAAATCGAACAACCAAAACGCTCCATATTCGCTGGAATCTGGTATACAAAGAATTGCTGAAAATGCAATTTCCGTTGTTCAAATCGCGTTTTTTATTATCAGTTGGGTAGTTTTAAAATACTGCATTTAACCTTAAACTGCGATGGGTGATTGCTGAAATTGTAATATTGCAAAAAACTGCAAATTTTCGGAGCATTATTTTAACCGGCTTCAACCAAATAAAAGGTCGTTGGAATAAGGGGGGGCCTTTATCCTATGCGCAGAAACTATGCGCTGCATCATTGTCTATGTGCATAAACAGCTTCTTGTGCTCGCACGGCAAGAGCTATCTATTGAGCTGCAGAGCATTTAATGCTGTTGCAGCAGGCTTGATTACCCTTGGATCTTAAGCTGCTCGAGATCCAACGGTCATCAAGCCTGCTGCAGCAGCATTAAATGCTCTGCAGCTCAATCGATAGCTTTTGCCGAAAACCTAGTTCTTTGATGTCAAATCCCTTATCAATAGATAATAGGCATGTTAATAGATCTAGCTATGTTTGTAGACATGCTTGAGTAGATCCAGTTCGAAACGTATTTCGAATTAAAATAAATTTCTTAACTTCCATTTAAATAGTCGAGTCATCAACCAATGACAATGTCAAGAAATAGCAACAAATGGAACATACATAAATGAAGTAATTAGGGCTCTCATATGAGGAAAGGAATTAAAGCCTTTCTGTGAGAGGGGAAATCCTCAAACTTCTTCATATACCATGCTCTGGTTGTTAAGCTTCGGCTCTAACAGATTCAAGGGCTCTGGTTGTTAAGCTTATACATTTTTATTTATTTATTTATAATATATTTATGTTTTGTTTTGTATTATTTTTATTTGTTTGATTTATTTTGTGAAGCATGTTGTTTATATTACAAATTATGTAAAATCTTACATGGTATCAAAACAAGTAACTTTAATTATGAGTATCTTGGTGTATGTCTTAATGTATCTTGGTATTTATGATGTTTTTTTTAAGATTGATTTCAATATCTTTTGGTGCCACCCATTGTATTCAAAGGCATAGTTGGTTGTTGTAATAGAGAACTTTTTTTCTAATGCTTTATCTCACCCCAACTCCCCTTTGGATCATTTTTTTTAAGGTTTGGTCATTTTTTGACTTAAGATGTGTTTCCTTTGGGTAAAGAATGTTAGTTTTCATTTGTTAAAGTGGGGAGTGGGAATTCTTGATAGCTTGACCCTATGTGATTCACATAGGATATCACAGATGTTTCATATAATGTTGTGTTTAGTTTGTGATGTGTTTACACATTTTGTTGCTACTACTATTTTCAAGAGTATATATAAAGAAGGGCATGTTCTCCTCTCCTATTGAATGCCATATTATGGGGATAGATCTAGCATTTTAAAATCAAGTGTATCTTTATACAATTTTGAGTGCAAATTCTTCCATATTCATGACTTTTGGCATATGCTTGATATGATATATCTCATTTTTGTGTATTATTTGAGAATTAACATTTTCAATGGTGAAGAGACATGTGTTTGAACATATTAATCTATCTTAGTCTGTTTTCATGAATTTATTGAGAAAAAAAATCATAGTACATTAACATTTAGTACTATGTGGTTTATTTTGCAACTAGTACCGCCATGTTGAAGCATGTATTCAAGCCTTTTTATTGAGTGAAACCCCTCATTTTCCTATTTCAGCTTTGTTACATTTTTGTGTTGGTTTACTTCTACTGTCCTTTTGATTTGCATAGACTCTGATTTGGACAACACTAAACGATTACCACCTAAAACTACTTTCAACCTCATAAAAACTAAGAGTCATTAAAATTCTGGTATTATAGAAAATTTAACCAATAAAACTATTTTTACTTCTAAAACTCATTTCACCTAAAAAGGAATAAAATTCAACTTCCCCAATCTTAAAGATTTTTTCTTATGACTTGAAATATCATTGATTAAATGTTGAGAAAAGTCATCACATGTTTTCAAAGGAGATAGAAAACAAACCATGGAAATTTTTATTATTTCCTAATGTTATATGAAATAAATTGTGTTTTATGATGTTTTATTGTGAGTTTAATTGAATACAATCTAAAATATTTTATAGTTTAGATCATACTTTATAATTAAAATATTTATACTTTATAGTTTAGAATTAAAATATTTTAATTCTAATATTTTATTTTATAAAGATGTTAAAATTTTATAATTTTTATAACTTTTATATTTTTTTTTGTATTTAATCAATTTTTATAATTAATATTAAATTTGTTTTTTCAATATTTACATCATATTATAGTTTATGATGATGATGATGATTAACGTTCACTTAGATCAACTTTGATTTATCGGACTTTAAGAAGGAACATATTTGGTTTACTTTAAAGTCTTGTTTATGTGCTTAAAAAGCTTTTCAATAAGGTTTTCAAGCTCACTATACTTTTGGCAGGTTAGGAGGTTATAAAGGTTTGTATTGTACCAAATACTATGAAACCGAGATTTAATGTGGGTATAAGCAAGGCACTTTAAGAGAAAGTGATTTTCATCCTCAACCCTCATAGACTCACACAAATGGAAAACCCTTTCCGCCCATGGAGTTTTAGGAATAAACCAACGCTGTATTTCGCTATGGAGTCCATAAGAGTTCGTTCTAATGATGGCTATATTAATTTTCTTCCATGAGCTAGTTACTACACAAAGATACTTGTGATCCTCCAAAGTATGATTAATGACCTTCTTATAGTATCTTAATTTTCTCTTAAAAGATAAATTTTCCTCACACCATAATTTCACACCATAATGTGGATATAAAAAATATAAAAAACTATAATGTAACTATAAAAACTAATTAAGTAAAATATATATATATATATTATAAATTTTTCACATCTTCAAAAAAAAATTAAAATTAAAATATTTTAATCGTAAACTATAAAGTATAATATTTTAATTCTAAACTATGATCTAAACTATAAAATATTTTAGATCGTATTAAATTAAACTCACAATAAACCATTTTACTTAAAAAAAAAATCTTATTTCATTGTTTAATATTAAATTTTTGTTTTTATATGTATTGATTTTTTTTTTTTTCAAGAGGAAAAAATCTGCCTTTGTTATTCATTAGAATCAAAAGACATTATAACATACAATTACCCAATATTGTCATGACAGCCACCTAGGGACCCATCAGGAGGGAAGGCACAAAATATCAAAGAGTATCCCATCAGAAGACTGACTCATCATGAAAATAGGACTGTCCGTTCAGTCACATCGATCGAGAGCCAATAATATGTTGATCAACGTTCTAAAAGAAGCGCTTATATGAGTAAAAGTCATCATGTGTAGG